>JAUUDZ010030797.1:0-21791 GCA_032361705.1 Panulirus versicolor
TTGCTAGTGTTACGTTTGCTGGGTCTCTGCGAGCAGAGACTGCTGATGTATTAGGCAGGGATGGGCTTTTATTTCTGCTTGGATTGTTAGATATGAAGGTTTCAGGTGGAAAGGGTCTCGTGCTGTTGCAAAATACTGAGTAATGAACATGTTCAGATGGGACTATACTGGGATAATCTGTGTTTCATTGTGCAAGTGTTGAGTATTTGTGGTTGCCATGGAACCAGTGATTGTTCTGAATGTTCTATTTTGAGTGGTTTGCTGCTTTTCTTTGCTTCTGAGAGAGTGGAGGACACCAGCAGTTGAGGCATAGTTCAAAGTGGAATGGATAAGTTGTTTACATAGGATACTAAGGGGTTCTTTTCTTGTCCAATTTTAGTGCCAGTTAGTGTTGAGGCAAGTAAATTTGTGTGTTGTGTATGTTGTACACGCTTAGAAAAGCTGATGTTTTGTGTAGAGGGAGAGATTGTCCATTCAAATAACTGTATAGCATGAGCTTGATTTATGTCTGTCTGGGTTTAAGAGTTACTGAAGACTAATGTCGAAATGTAGTCACTCTGTTCTGAGTGAGCTACTGTTATAATTGTGTAATGTTATGCAGCATGTTGTTGTTGCTAATATGGTGCTGTGATGTGACTGTGATGTCGTCTGTACATGAAAGGACCTTCATGTGTTTTGATAAGAGATAATGGGAGGCTGTGTAGGAAGTGAATGAATAGGGTTTTAGAAAGACCTGCTCCCAGGGAACTTCGCTACAGAGGTTAAATATTTCAAAAGTGAAGTCACTGTGAGACTCTGGCTTGGCGACTTGCTATGGAATTGACCAACTACTTTTTGTCATTGTTGTGGAAGGTTGTGTTGTGTATCTTTTGTGTTGGGATGTATCTGGGAACAGTTTCAAGTGCTTTGCTGATGTCTATTGCCACTAGTATTGTTGGGTACAAGGGGTGCGGTTGGTTGAAGCCATCTATGTTGTCTGAGGTCAATGTGTAGAGTGGTGGTGCAATGGTTAAATCTAAAGCCAATGAGTACATGTTATTTGAAAAAAATAATCATTATCTTGATAAACAGAGGGGCTCTGAGCTGTCAGGTGACTGGAGCCAGTCAACAAGTTAGACAGGGAAATCCCTGGTACTGTTCTTTAAGTTGCTCACCATGAATCGCAAACAAATTCCAGATATATGACACTCCACACAACTGTATCAACAACATGCAGAAAAAATCATCAAGGTACAGTACATTTGATATGCTTAAGGATCTGAAGAATTATAAGGTGGTCAACCTGGTGCAGCCTGACAGGTGGTGGAATGATGATAAAATCACAGGGTGAAGGCTGCTAGCTGAAAGGGACAATCCTGAAGAGAGTTATTGCTGCAACTGCTGTTTGGGTGGTTTGTATAGGGTGATAGGCCAAATCCTCACAATAAGGTGAGGGTTAGAGGCTTCTAATCCCTAGAGATCTATGGAGATTCTCTCAAAGATTGAAGAAAAACCTGACCTTGGAGAGAAATAAGTCAGATTAATACTTGTATATTTCCTTGTTCTATGAAATGGAGTAAGGTTGCTACCTGAAATAATAGGCAAATGCATGAGAATTTTTGAAAATGAAGTAGCATAAATGAACTAATCCAAAGATACACTTGCCTGAGTATAAAATGTTCTGGAAGAATTACATCCTAATAACTTTGACTCCACTGCTTGCTGGATCTTTTCAATAATAGAATCTTCATGTAGGAAATGAACCTCATGTTTTGTAGGATGCACATTGACATCAACATTTTGAGGGGCAATCTCTAGACTCAGGTACAAGAATGGATGACTGTTCTTTGGCAAATAAGATGCATATACTGCTTCAATGGCCTTCCTCAGAGCTGAAATATTAAGAAATTTAATGATTAAAAAACAAATAATGTGGATTACTAAAGGGCTGTTAACCATGAACCTACCCAATTAGCTTCAGGTAGACACCTATGCACAAACCCAAAATTCACCATTAATAAGAATTGTATGGTCGGGATACATTAATTCCAAATTATCTTTTCTTGATTGCATAAAATATTCAATTGCCAACAATCCTTAACATTAACTTAACCAACAACTTCTGCTCTGCTACTACAAAGGGTTTCCCAATACAGTCCATGCAGGACTGGCTAGTTTCTGTATTGTCCTGACCCCATTCCCCTCCTGCCAATGACAAAAGTCCACGTGTAAGCCAGGCCTCGAGTCAAGTAAGGTTAAAGAGGGAGAAAAAAAAGGAAGGTTATTTTAAGAATTAAGAGGAAATGAAAAACCTGCCTTTTCAAAAGTGCCTGATTATAGCTGTTAGGAAAGACAGTGTTTTAAAAAGTTCTAGATCACAGTTGTTAGGAAATACATGAAGAGGCAGAGAGTTTGTTTCAAGGGGTAGGGAAATAAATACACATAAAACCAGCCCACCCCTGGCCACACAGTAGTTATGACATCAAACAGTTTGCTGAATAATGTGTGGTATAGCTAACAGTAGAGACACACAGGCAGCCTGAACTAAAGTAATACCAACAGAAGAGGAAAAAATATACCAACACTGCAGCATAAGACAAGTAGGTCAAGTTGTGAGGTTAGACTGGGGAAGTTATGTCAAAATACTGTATACTCAACTCTGTCTAGGAAGTATGTAGAGGTACAAACTTCCTAGAAGTGAAAGAAGTGCTCCACACAAAGACATGAATTAATTATTCAGAGAAGAATTTAAAGGATCTAAACAGGACTCTGATTTCTCTGGGGCAGACATACCTACTTTTGTAAAGCAAGGTTTCCAAGAGAAGTTAGCTAGTGGAAAAGACATGAGAAGGAAGAGAGATCCAAAGCTTCAAGGTGTAAGGAAAGAGAGATATCAAAACAGCCACACAGTAATCACGAAAACAGTAGCTTGTTGAGTATTGTGTGGTTTAGCTAACGGTGGGGGCACACAAGCAGATGGCTCTTGGGAGCAAAAACCAAACTAATACCTACAGAAGAGTGAAAATAAACCAACATATTGGTGTAAGGGAAGTGGGTTAAATTTTGAAGTTAGCCTAGTTGAGCTTATAAGTCTGATATCTTTCGATTCAACTGGGTCAAGTAGGGATGCAGGCCTTGAACCACCCCAGATGTGAGACGAGTGCTCCATACAAGGATGGGTCAATCCTTTATATAAAGGAAGCGACTGTTCAGAAGAAAAGAAATCATGATACCTACACAGGATTCCCATCTTAGAGGCAGATTTAGCTATTTCTCTAATATGGGGTTTCCAAGATATATCTTTACAGTAATACCAAGTATGTTCATGGACTCAAGATGTGGAATAATAGAGTTACTAAAGGTGTGAGGAAGTTGTGAGGAATTTTTTGATGGAGATGGGCAGAAACTTGACAACATTTTTTTCTAACCCACCGAGATATCCTTTCCAAGTCTGTGTTTACTGAGGAAAGTTGTGTTAAGATGAGATGTAGATTGAGTAGGAGAAGCAGCAGAATTGAAAGATGCAGAGGAATGTAGTGTTGAGTTGTTGGCACATAAATGCATTAGGTTATTTGAGGAAGAAGGGAAATCATTGATAAAAAGGAGAAAAAGAGTAGGAGCCAGGACAGAACATTCAGGGACACTACAAGTGATAGGGAAAGAGAAAGAGGCTGATCCATCAACAACCATGGAGACAGATCGGTCTGAAAGGAATCTACACATGAGGGAGCAAAGTGAGGGTGGGAAGCAAAAGATGGGAGCTTACAGATGAGACCCCAATGCCATATCCGGTTTAAAAGCATTGGATATATTAAGGGCAGCTACACAAGATTCTCCAAAATCTTTCAGGGATGATGACCAGACGTTAGTAAGATAGGAAATATTACCAGTGGATCTTGTCTTATGGAAGTCATACTGGTAATCAAAGAAAGGACTGTGAGATTCAAGATGTCTGAGGATATGGGAGCTGAGGAGGGATTTAAAGACTTTGGAATGGCAGATGTCAAAGCAACAATAGAATAGTTAGAGGGGTTAAAACAGTTAAATGATTCTAAGAAGGAAAAGTTGTGGTTCTTAAAAAGAAATGGAACAGATAAGCAAGCACAGGTACTCTTTCAGTACATGGGGATGGATGCCATCAAGACCATAAACCTTGCTTGTGTCCAGAGAGAGATGCACTTTTCAGGCAGTTCAAAAAGAGGTTATGGGAAAGGGCATAGGAGTACTTAGAGGAGCATTAGGAGGTGAAGAAATTTAGTCTATGGGGGAGACAGCTACTGTACCATCAGTACGAAAATTTGAAAGAAAGGGAGTGTGACAGAAGTTGTTAGTGATGCCCATATATAGAGACTAGGAAGACCTATCATTGTTGATGATAAGGAGAGGTTATCAACCTTCATTTGAATAAAGAACACTTTGCCTAATGGATAACGTACTTGCAATATTTACAGGCAGTAATGAATGCTGAATAGGGGTCCGAGGAAGGAGAGTTTTTCCAAGCCCAATATGCCTCATCTCTCACCTGAATGGCCTCAAAAAAGGAACGGCTGAACCAAGGATCTGAAGAGGGAGAAGAAGTGCTCCCATTCCGGCAACAATAACCTCTGGTATGTGTGTAGGGTAGAGAGAAGAATTATTATGTAAGAGACAGTAATTCACCCAAGGAAAGTCAGGAAAGAATTTTCGTAGGTTATTCCAGTCAGCTTTGTCGAGGTGACAATATTTATGTTTAGAAGGGGCTTCTGGAGGGGGAGGTTTTGTTAAAATAGATACATTTATGAGTGTGGTAAGATAAACCAAATGAAGGTGAGACGGCGCACTTACAGCACGAAGGATTAGAGGTGAAAAACAGATACAGAATATTACAAAAGTGGTCACAGGTCAGGAATTTGAGTGGGGTGGGAGATAATATACTCTAGATCAATGAGAATGGACAATGTGAGGGCTTCAATCTCACATTCTTTTAGCTCCAAAGGGATTACTATACCATCAAACATACCCATCTTTGCCCTTAAAGACAGTGACCTCTTCCCACATATTTCCCAATACACCCAACATCTTCACCCTCTCACTCACCCTATGACTCATATCAGCTCCTATGCTTCTATTCACTACCATTTCCATTCCCAGTTACCTAAAGCAATCCACTTCCTCCAATTTTTCTCCATTCAAACTTGCTCCAAATAACCTCACTTTCTCTGCTAAACCTAATAACCTTGCTTTTATTTACTTTTACTTTTAACTTTCTCCTTTCATACACTCTCAAGCTTGCTTTTATTCACTTTTACTCTCAATTTTCTCCTAACATACACACTCTCAAGCTCACAAACCAGCTTCTTCAACTCCCTAACTTGAATCTGCCACCAGCACCATATCAATAACAAACAAATTACTCACTTGCCAGGCCACCCACCCCTATCAGAATGCATGCCTGCTCCTCTCTTCAAGATCCTTCCATTCATCTCCCTCACAGATTAAACTGCCATGTTGAAATCACACGCCCCTGCCACAGACCCACCCTATCCCTTGCACATCTCTGATCCTCCTGCATACTCAGGCCCTAAACTCTCAAAAGCATCTTTCACTCCATTCTTTCACCTCCTCCATGTTTTTTCCCTTTCATACAACCCCAGGTCCCCTTTTCTGCAGCTCAAGGCTGCACTACAACTAGTAGAAGGAAAAGGATGTACTCTTTTGGAGAGAAGTTCCTTGACAAGATTGTACTCCTTTTTTTCTAACACCAATGATACAAACTCGATTAAGGTGATGTCTCTAACTACCCCCAATGAATAACAACAAAGGCAATGTTTACTTCATCCCCATTACATTCTTGACTCCACTGGCCTTTGACCTGATTCTTAAAGGTCAATTCTTGATTCCACTGGCCATCGACCTGATTCTCAAAGAATTCTTGATTCCACTGGCCTTTGACCTGATTCTTAAAAGTCAGGTAAAAAATATCTACCTTTTTCCAATTAAATGAGCTGATTGTTGGAGAGAAATAAAAACTGCTTCCATGCTTTGGAGAGAGAAACAATAACCACTGGGTTTTACATTCCTTTTCATGAACTTACATACAGGATGTTGTGCACTGCATCTGAATAGAGAGAGGTACAAACAAATATTCATGAACTCAGTCTTTGGTTTGAATTAAACGATGAACACCTTGCTACATGTACAATGGGACAAGTAATCTGCCTCACCTGTTGAATCGACCAATCTATGATTAATGAAGAGCAAGAAGATGCACTTCTTTACAGAGTAGTTAGCATTGCTGATATAGCCTTTGACTGAGAACTTTAGGTTTGCGTCTTCACAGGTAAACTCCAACAGCTCTCTTGCCACTGATGGACTATAGATAGTGCGTATGTTATCCACTGCAGTAGAGTTTGGTGGAGTACGTATATCTGTCGCATTGTCCCCCTGCTTCTTAAGTGTGAAGCCAACACGATGATTGTGCACAGCGTATCTGCTCACCACCTGAGAAAAAAATTACAAATGAAAACTACTATTTGAAGATTTGTGAACAATGATTTTTTGTCAGACATCATCTAAACCATCAAACCACCTTAAAGTATTATGTTTCACCTACTCTGCTACTCTACCATTAATTTCCTTTGCATTCCCTGCCATACCAAATCTCTCATACACCCCTCATTACTTTTTCACATCTAGTCATACCACATATTCCTCTCAAATAACTCATTTCCACATCCTATATGACTCTTCCCATGTCCATGTTTCAGCTGCACTGGTCAAGATCAGGAGGAATATGCTGTCCCTTAATTCTTTCTTTGCTTCCAAGTTTACACCTCTACCCTTCATTATTCTATTAAGGAATACAGTGACTTTTCTACCCTGTACAGCTCTCTCCCTTATTTCTCCTTCCATATCACCAAACTTAGCTCCCAATTACTTAAATTCTGTAACCTCTTCCAGTCTTTCTCCCCCTCATATCTACAACATGGTTTAGTACACTTTCTTCTTTCACTCTGTATGGCTCTGCAAGAAATGTGCTTTCACTTTTTTCCTTTCACATCCCATTACTTTACTTTTACTAGCATTTAAGTTCAATCACCTATGTTTACATACATCATAAAACACAAACCTTCTGTGAATCCTCTTTACTCTCAGTAGACAACACAGTTTCATCCAAAAAAAAGTTTGTCATAAGCCACCATACCTCTCCACTACATTCCATCTCTACACCCCTTTTCCCTAATTTTGCTTTCATCTCTTATCACTCCATCCATAAATATGTCAAAAAGCCATGGTGAATCACATCCACAGTGATAACAAAACTTTTGCTTATCTCTCCATCTACTCTAACACATGCATTTGGTCCTCTATAGATAGCTTTTACTTTAACGTAAATATTCATTATATATAGTATAAACCAGGGCATTTGAAGCATCCATGAAAAACCATGGGAATGTCTGTGAGGCCCAGCTGTGAGCAGGGACCTATGGTTTTCATGCATTACAAATGACAGCTAGAATATGAATGAGCAGCTGTGGCCTTTGTCTGTTCCTGACACTACATTACTAACAAGGAAAACTGTGATTATGAAAACAAAGTAATATGTATAGGATGTATATCCTAAGCTTATCAAGTACAGCTTCATTAATACAGCATAATCTCCTTACCTTCCCAGAGATTTCAGAAAAGAATGTGTTCTTCAATCTGGCTTCCCATTTCACTCCTGTCTTGGTATTTTGAATAAGTTTAGCTTAAACACTCATTTGATCATTTTTGCAATATCATTCTTCATTGTTCAAACAAAATAATCAATCTTTTGCAGTCAACAACCCCCATTATATATCATACCTCCTCAAGTTTTCACCATTAAGAATAATACTTCTACTCTAACTGCTCATCCATTCTTAATTAATCCATTTCAAAGGCCTGCATTCTAGCTAAGGATCATTCTGCTGCTACATATAAATCTTTTACTGACACAACAATGACACTAACATGATATTCAATACCTTTTCCATTAATTCGTCAATTACAACATTCAACGGAAAATAAAGTAATTAAATTTTCTTGCACTTCACCCTCTGTTTATGCCACCATATTTCAAGTTCTATTTCCCATTTTTTTTAACATGCCACAATCTTAGTCATCTCGGGTGAAAAGAATTCTTTTTTCAAATTGGAGTTTCTTGGGTATTTGTAAATAGGACTCTTAAAAGGGAGAAAGATTACAGGAGTAAGGGAAGATGAAAGTAATAGTTCCACAGCTTAACTATTTGAGGGAAGAGGGAGGTAGCCTAAAGAACAAGCCTTACATGGCTGGTCACCACATATAAACAGTGGGAAGCAGCAGCCAGATGCATGCTTTGAATCCATGTCTTGATGCCAAGGACACAAAGAAACAGTTTATAGGAGCAGTGGCCAAAATGTATTATTACAAGCAAGACAGGAGAGGGTAGCAATATCATGGCAGACAGAGAAGGATGGTTGGAAAGGGGTGATGCCTGTAAAATTCATAAAACAAGGCTTTTAATTCCATTCTGGTTAATGTTGAGGTAAAGAGATAGCTACCTCAAATATGTGAGCAGTACTCAGTTATGATGATAATTTCACTTGCACTGAAATTCCCCTCAAATTTCTTCTTTTTTTGCATTAAACAATTACCACATTAATCATATATACCACAAGATTCATTCCTTAATTAACTCTCCATAAAAGCTGCAAAATCAAGATTGAAGAGCAAACAGATTCTACTTAAGTGAGATATAAAATCAAGAGATATGACCAACATGAATTTCCTCCTACCTCAGTCACTTTGGCATGCTCTTCTGCAGCACTTTTAAGTGCCTTCCTACGGGTGGCAATATTGTAAAAGAGATCCTCAACTGTTATTTGAGTGCCTTGGTTACCAGCACATGGTTTTGCTGTTCCTGTTAGCTTACCATCAACATAAGAAGCTCTGTGAATAAAACAAAACATAAATTAGAATCAAAAGATATCTCAGGTGTTCAAAGAATAGGCAGTTGGATATGAACATGCTGAGAGTGGCTGCAGGTGGGTCTGATTAGTTCTTGGTGTATGTAAGTGGTAGGTTTAATGAGTGGTGGTGAAAGTAAGTGGCAGCAAATGAAACCATGGGGGATGAAGTAAGTAACAGGGTGAAAGAGGGGGTTAAAGTCCTAACTGGGTTAAGGAGTGATTGAAGGCAAGGTCAACGTCCATATGAGCAAAAATGGGTATGAATGAAGGCATGGTAGTCCCAACACCACTTCCTGGGTGTGAGTATTGGCCATAAATGCAAAAAGGAAGAGGGCAGTAATTGGTAGGTATGATATGGATTTGTGTCTGTCTAGGGTGAGTCATTGTTTAAATCATGCCATGTAGTGCTACATATCTGATATAGCTACTGTGATGCCAGTATGTTGTGATGTGATCATGAGGTCATCTGCATATGAAAAGACCCTCATGATGAGTTCTTTCAGAGGTAACGGGAGGTTGTGCAGGAAGAGATTGAAAAGATTTGGAGAAAGAACAACTTCTTGGGGAACTCTATTGTAGAGGTGAAGTATTTGAAATGTTAAGTTATCATGAGGGACTTGGGCATGGTAGATAGTTATGAAAGTGGTCAACCATCTTTTGTCATTGTTGAAGAGGTAAGTGTCAAATAATTCTTGTGTGATGATGTGACTGGGCACAGTGTCAGATGCTTCACTGATGTCCACTGCCACTAGTACTGTTTGGAGGGGGTTGACTGAATCCATGTAGGATATGTTGCTTGAGGTCAGTGTTGTAGTGTGGAGGTAGAGAGTTTTGATCTGAAGCCATGATGTATGAGAGAGCAGACAGTTTTGTTTGATTCTACAGTAGGTCATTTGTTTGGAGACTGGATGCTGACAAAAGTAATACAAGGTAGCAAGAGCAGTGGGAATAGGGTGGTTGGGAGGCTGTTTCCAAAGCTAATTGGTGTGCAAGGGAGTTAGGACTGGATACAGGGTTTTGGGAGAAAACCCATATATTTTCAAACCTGAAGTATATACTCCCAAACTTGGACTATTTGGTTCAGTTTTGGAATGTATTATTTAAAATGTCCAGGACCTGGGGGATCCAGCACTAAGTGTCCACATCTGGGATAATAAACTAATCAAATCACCTAACCTATCGTTACATCTACCATAAACTGTAATTTTAATTCATTACTAATACTGTACATACTTCCATGCACACTTGGAATCACTGGTGCGTGTGGTGATTGTCAGATGTGCCACATGGCTGATAGAGGCAAGTGCTTCTCCTCGGAATCCATAAGTACTGATGGAAGTCAAGTCCCCAAACTCGCGTAACTTGCTAGTTGTGAAACGTTCACAAACAATATCAAGATCTTCTTTTCTGATACCTGAAAAAAAAATTGGATGGTGTGGAAGGAATGGCAAATAAGAGAGTGAAAAGTTGAAAAGTAACATCTGAAGTGATAATATGTATCTGGAAAATTGGATGCATATCTAATGACTAAAAGACTTAAAGAAAACTAAGTTTTATTAGTGAGTTGAATAAAAGACAGTCATTAATTCCTAAAAAATCGGTTTCCCTGGCATAACCAATGAACTACATGGGAAACTGCGACCGACCACATAAAATGCAAACCCTCATATTTTTGGAACAGAAGTTTCCATGTCTGACTGGTCACATCATCAACTCCCCTCCTTACTGTAAATTATGGAACTAAAAGAAAGGAATTTTGGCTGTGAAGTATGAAAAAAACACTCTTTTTACCAGAGGCAGGGTTTTGTTCGTACGGGGGAGAGCATCTACTCAAAGGAGGTTAAGACAGTTTAGCCCCACAAAGCAGGGCGTGTTTACCAGGATTCACCCATCATGAAGCCAGCTAATTTTTCCATCAAGACCAAATTATATACAGCAACCTACCAAATCTGCCATCACACCATGATGACAACTTGGCACCTCAGAACATTCGGCCATCATCATTTCATCCTTAAATGGCTATCCACATGAAATGATGAGCTCTTACAGAATTTTGGCCCACATCAATTGAAAAGCTGATTTTTCATGCCTCTGTTTAAATAACCAGCTATTCAATCATACCACTAACAGCATACAGAGGCCTCTCCCAATGCCAAGAAGCCAGGGGAGAAATTTTGCTCTTCTCAGTACCCCTACATCTACCATAAATAGTGCATGGCTGTTGACCAGCAGGTTGTGTGCATATGGTGGCTGAATGAAAAATGTGTTTATAGTCAAATAACGTAAATGCTGAGGTGGGAAACTTTTGATACAAATTGGTATGAGGAAAGTGAGGAAAAATATCATGAAAAATGGGGAGAAATATAGTGACTAAAGGAGTAATTTTTGTTGGATTAAGTGTTCAGGAAGGAGTCCTGCATAGCAGGCATTCCCACTTACTTCCCTCTTTTGGAGGAAAGCACATAACAGCTGCACCTAATTTTCATAATGTAATCAAGGAATTATAAAAGACACTGGTAAAAGATGACAGATAAGAGCTAATACAATACTTCCAAAGAAAAATGCTTACAGTTTCCTTCCCACATGTGCCAGTCACTTGCCTTCATTACACTTTACTGTGGAGTGAGTAGTGTAATTCATACAGTATATTTGTCATTCATCATCAATGCTGTATTGTGTATGAAATAAGAAGTGTGAAACTATAGTTAAGATAAAGAAAACAAATCCAACATATTTTTCACTTGTCAGCTGGTCTTCCTAACACTGATTTTCTGCATTAAAAGTGTAATATTTCTAAAAATAATCATATCACTAATACTATGCCTCATTGTGATATAACAGTACAGTGTGAAAACAAGCTCAATGAAAAAAAATATCTTTATTGGAAGCTATCAGGCATGTCATCCACATCATCTCTACCCCTCGCTTCGTGGCAGTCTAGGTCAACACAAAGGTGATGATATATATTTCTGCGTATTTTGTGCTACTTTTGAGTACTATAATTTTTTCACACCATGATGCAGTTTCTGTGCCATACATGTAGTTTAAGGGTTAATAGCCAGTAAACTTTGTGCCTCAGCCTATTCCATTCAGGACTAAAAGGGTTGAGGAGAAGGGAAGGGTAAAAAATAAAAGAATACACAAAGGGACCTTCCTCTAATAGATAATGTTTTTTCAGCCTTCAAAACCAATAGTTATTGTCTCAGGAGAGAGCCTTCATCAGAGTGCATACCCATGTAAAGGAGGAAAAATATTAGGAAAAATCCTTTAGGAAAACCAAAATAACTTATCCTTACTGACACTATGGCCATCACTCTGGACATCCTCAACTGAAGGCAGCATGCCCAAACCCACACAATGAGGACCAACTAATTCTACGCAAAGTATCCTTAACTCTTAAAGTGCTCCCTTTATCTACTGATGACCCTTATCTGCCTACTCCCTTCATCAGGTGGTGATTTAAATCTTGTTCAAAATCTCGGTTGAAGTTTGCTTCCACAAATTATCCACAGATTCCAATAGAAGCTTACCATAATGGCTGGAAAAAATATCATGTCACAGTCGCATACAGAACATCAAAGGGAGTACACATGTTCACTTGTGGGGACCCATCTCTTGAACATCCTCTACCACTGTACAACCTCTTAAATCTATGCATGTTGTCTGCATTTACCATGCCCTCAGTCTATTTTTTCCATTCTTCTGCTACACTTATAAAAGTGTTTCTTTACAACCATTTTAACATGTTTCATGCTTAATTCTTTGTCAAGTCCTCCAGTTGCTCAATCCCTACATCTCTTGTGGAACTGTTCACTGTCCACATCATCGATCTCCTCTCTCTTCCATGGTGGGTAAATTTAAAGTCTCTAGCCTTTCCTTGTAACTTAGCTCTCATAATTGTGGTACTATCAATGTTGCCCTCCTCTAAACATTCTCTATTACTTCTTTATCTCTCATAATTGTTGTAACATCAATGTTTCCCTCCTTTGGATGTTCACTATTAGTTCTTTATGCTTCTTTAGGAGCAGTGACCAGACTTGAGAAGCATAATCTAGTTTTGGCCTTGTATAGAAAGAGTTTGCAAAATATTTCTATCTATAAACTTGAAAGCTGTTCTGATATTTGTCAGCAGACAGTTTGTCCCCTCTAACTATTCTCCTAATATGGCACTCTGGTGACAGGATGATATTGATTCCCAAGTCCTTCTCACAAATGCAGGACCTTGAGACCTAATTCTTGCATCATAATCATATTGAGGCTGTCTTTCACTTTGTCCCATATTCATTTTTTACATTTCCTCTGGTTGTTTCATCAAACATGTTTCAGACCAACTTTGGAGTCTGTTTATGCCCTCTTTTAAGCTGATGCAATCCTCCTCACTTCCCACTTCCCTTAAGACATCTGCATCATATTCAAATACATTCAGGTAGAATTCCATACCTTCTGGCAAGTCATGTACATAGATCTAGAAGAGTAATGGCCCCATAGCCAAATCTTATGGCACTCCTGTGAATACCTCAAGCCATATGGAAAAAGCTTTTCTAACATGTCCTTTGTTCCGTCCTACTTATATAAGTTTTTATCCATCAAAGGAGTTGCCCCCTTAATCCTGCCTGGTGATCCAGCTTCTTAATCAGCCTCCCCTGTTGTAGAGTGTCAAATGCATTTTGGGCAATTCAGATACAAACAGTCCACCTAACCATCCCTTTTGTCCAGGACTGAGCTCACATCTGGCATGATACTATAGTCACTAAAGGTTTTTGGAGAACTAAAATGTGTGGAAAAAGAGAACATTATCTAGGGGACAAAAATGGGTACAACTGAAGAAATATGATATGGATGTAGGCAATGGGCTATAGATAAGGTTATGCAAAGGAGGGTGGATGTTGGAAATGAAATGTTTGAGGATGATATGTAGCATGAGGTGGTTTGACCGAGTAAGTAATGAAAGGGTAAGAGAGAAGTGTGGTAATAAAATGTGTGTGGTTGAAAGAGCTCAAGAGAGTGTACAGGTACATATATATATATATATATATATATATATATATATAAACTGCAGAAGTGTGAGTAAACAAGCAAGTTGTGTAGACTGGAAGACATGACGCAGCAGCTCGGCATCCTGCAATGATATCAGAGACCTCAGAAAGTTGTATTGTTGGATTTATGGACAAGCATTAACTACTCTCTATTACTGTGGCGGTCAAAATGGGGCAACAGCATACTCACAAACGCATCCTATTAGGTGAGTAAAGCAGTGTTTTAACCCCTTGCAAGCAATTAGTCTTTCCGATAATCACATGGCTTTGGAGATGAAATAGAATGAAAAGTCACCAGAGACCCACCTGTCCCATTATCCTGTATCTGCAACAGCTTAAGTCCTCCTTGTTTCACTGTAACTTGAATCTGACTGGATTTTGCGTCTAGACTGAAAAAGAAAGAAGAGTTTGTTTCTCCAAACTCTTGCTAATTTCTATATCATTTCTAAAAAAAATACACATGACATCTTAGTACTACCTCTTACAATTATTCATCTACTTCTGTTTCCTAACCTTCACTTTTCCAAATGAATTCAAAACATGTTCATTTGTCTCTTTGTTACAAACCGAATGCAGAAATCACTGTACTGTACTGTTATCAGCCAGAATCTCAAGGACCATGATAAGAGAGACCTTAAGAAATGGAGTGAACATTATCATTACCATTATCAACGGTCACTGTAGTCACTGTGCTGTAAATAAGTGACTGAAGATGTGGAGGTGAAATACCTAATACACTGGTAGTTTATGACTGAAGATGTGGTGAAATACCTAATATACTAGTGGTTAATGACTAATCTGACAGTGTTTTGGAAAAAAAGTAAAATCAAGAGTCTCCATTATGTTACGGAAATATGTGACATCCAAAAAATTTAAACAATCTATGTCATACTTTTTAGTTGAAAATAGATGAAAACAGACATTTAATCAATACCAATGAAACTCAAACACAAAGTGAGAATCAAAGTACCACAAACATGGGTTAGTCTGGTAATTCATGCCAGCAAATAAATCTGTAAATTAAAAACAGAAGTAAAGTTAACTGGAACTATTTCATTAAAAACAGAAGTAAAGTTAACTGGAACTATTTCAACAACAGTGAAAGAACATGAAATATTTTACTCTTACTGAAACGAAAGCAAGTAATGTACCATTAACGGCATAATTAATTTCATTATATTTACAGTGCAGAAAATTAAAAACATCAGGTTACTTTATTGGAGATAATCTTTACAAGTTTCAGATAACTGTTGTTATTGGGTTGTATCAACAGTTTTCTGTGTTTCTTCTAAAAGTATTATCAAAATGTTGGAACATTTTAATTCATGGTACTGGCAGTACTGAAGCTTAATGCAGGATCCTGTCAAACGTGACAAAACATTTCACCAAACAAAAGAAAAAAAGGAATGAATACAGTGTTAGAGGAAACAGCATAATCATAAATAATTCATAAAAGGCAATATGTACTACCTTATTTATGGAATATGAAAATTTTAATGATTTCTTTCTTTAATGACATTACGTAAGCCATAGTCACACCAGTTTTTCAGTCACTGAAAAATCAAAGAGCTCTAATTCTCATCTGATGATCTTACAGAGGACAGCTCCCACTATCACATGGCAGTTTAACTTTAAAGTTCATAATAATAGTACACACCCTCTCTGACATATGTCCAAGTTTCATTCTGACCAACTGGTCAGATCTTGAAATGGACATAAGCTGGACATATGTCAGCATGGCACGTAAAATTTATTTACCTGTACAGCATTCCTTTATCCTACTCAATTTCTATCATGATTATCTCATTTTTTACTGACCAGCTTTAATATATGATTCTGCAGTTTCTTGTTACCTTATATTTAAAATTCTTTAGTTCATATTTCATAATTTTTATTCTATTCATATTCTTTTCCCGGTCGTATGTATGGATGGTCACAAGTTGAATAGATCATAAGTAGGGGAGAGCTTGTGAGGTCTCATCTGTTACCAGAAAAGTGCAGGAGAAAATTTGGCTATCAATGGTACTTCTACAACCACCATTATATTTGTATAGCCGTGAACCAACAGGTCCTATGTACATAGTGACCCCTTTGGAAAATAAGTAAATTGTTAAATGACTGAAGGAAGGGATGAAGAGAAACACTTACTTAAAAATTAGTGAAGTGAGGAAGATTACCAGGGAATGTGACCCAAAGAGTGATCTTGGTGGAATTACATAAGGAAAGTGGAAGCCAGCATGGGAGGCCATTCCCCATCACCCTCTTTTTGGCTTTCAGCCTTTGTTCTTGTGGAAGAAATTAAGGACAACTGTACCTAATTTCTCTTTATGTAATCCTGGGGTGATGGAAGACTTTGGTGACAAAAAATTGGTAGAGAGAGAAAGAGATCCAATATCCTATCCAAGTATCCTGGCTAATTTTTAGTGAGTAGTGTATTTCTAAACATGGTTTATTCATTTAACTTGCCTCCAATATTGTGCCTGTGTTTAAAAAAGGAATATAGTGAAAAAAAATTAAGTAAAAAAAATAAAACCTTCAGTATCCTCCCACATGCCTGTTTATGAAACAAAAGTAGACTTTAAAACCTGGTTTAACAGAAACATATTCTCATCATCATCATTATTCAAATTAGGAGCTGTTCCTTAATCTGCAGTAAATCAGACCAACGCAAAGGTATTCAGTATAACTTTTAGAGTATTTTCTTACTTTCAAATGCCAATTCATTATTTCATAAGATTCTTTTTCCAACAAATATGGACACTGAAAGCAATACTGCCTTGTAAGGGTTAAAGGATAGGTAAATTATGGAGACAAGAGAGTTGACATAGGTTGTGTCTGGCTCCATAATAACTGTATATCTCTTGGCCTACTTTCTCTCTTCGGTGCAGATCACTCAGCATTTACATGACATCATGGAAAAGGACATTAATATCTTAAAATGATTATACAACAGGATCAGTCGGTCAAAATCATTCATGAAAACTAACCAGTGAATGGTTACTCTACTTAGCAAATTAACATATCAGAACATTCAACTATGTGACATTACACATCCTTGAGCTTCCATGATATCCACAATAATGAACAGAATGTAACCTCAAGATGGATGATGGTTGCCTGACAGGGTAGGGGTATAAGTCACCATGATCAATTTGCAATTCCCATGGACTATCAAGTGATCTGTCAACCAGAAGTTCACGAATGCTACTTAAACCTCCTTACTAAAGCCAGCCCGAGTCATGGATCCATGGGAAAGTACTCTCCGCCTGCATGGGGTGCTGGTTTCAACCACATTGGCCTAATCACTGCTTTTCTTTGCTCTCATTTGTAGAAGTCTTGATCTTCACCCTAGTGATCTAGAGCCATGATTAATTATTGATATAAACATTACACAACCATCCTGGATGGATTACAAGTGAATAATGGACAAAAAAGCATGAGTGGAAATAATTTGAAAAATATCAAGAGCATTTGTGCCATACCCATGGTTATGAGCTAGGTTAAATATTCTTGTGATTATGAAAGTTAAACTATAGTTATGGATCTTTATGCCATTCAATTCTATAGATGATGGGGAAACAACCATATAAAGTTTATTGGCCAAAGGCTGAATTTTCTTCAAGTTATGAGGAAGGTTGATTTACAAGTTAAACCTTCTTTATAAGAGGAATTACTCAAGGAAAGTCCAAACTAGAGTTATAGGTCTTATGAAATTCAGTTCTTTAGTTTCATAAGTATCTGATTTAGACTTAAGATGTGAACAAGTTTAAAATGAAGTTTCATGTGTGACTACTATTATGGACAATGAAAATGGACACACCAATCCTAAAGCATCTGCCATGCTATGCAAGCACATTAATTATTGCACTTGTGGAGAAACATGAATATTTGTGATGGATCAGAAAAAGAGAAATAATTCTCAATGGAAATGAGACTTAGTCTATAGGGATCATAGGAAGATAGAAGCTTCTCATGTCTTCTTGTTTCAGTACCATAATGTACTATACAGCACTGACCATGTGACAATCATCCAGTTATTCAAGAGCTTCTACGTTTGTATGGGATCATTTTCAAATTAGAGATATACACAGGTATTGATATTAATACAAGAATGGAAAGATCAACTCCAGTTTAAAACATTTTCAACTTACAAATCACCTGACCTTTGTCAACCTGACCACCCTAGGCATACAACTGAGGTGTATGGGCCAGCTCACACCAATCTGCCATGGCAAATGACATGTCCAAGCAACCTTTGATATACTACTTTATTGGATAATATTTATTAGAGTTATTAAAACCATTCCAGGACCAATTTCTATGAAAAAATTCCTGGTATCACCTGCAACCCTTACTAAAGGCTTCTGCAACCCATGGCTATGCTACCTCCTGTAGCAAGAAAATGAAGACTTGTTTTGAGTGATAAGTGCTCTGTTGGGACTGTCCTTTTGCTCAGGTGTAACCTTGAGCAGGCAGAGTCTGGTAACACTTTGCTGGATAAGATGAAAAGCAATAGTTAAGGTTAACTCTATCATGTATTAGGGAACCAAAATAATGATGCTTCATATGGTGATATTCTGCAATAGTGTCATTTGGGAAATGCAGTACAAACTCATAGAATGACACTAACACGTTGCTGATGGCGAGGTATTCATGGGCCACCCGAAGTCAAGCACATAAGTGCAAATCCTGTTTGCAGCAGTCATTCCACATTCAACTAAAATGTTCATCCTCACTTGAGGTTGGTTATTAAATTGGGTACCAGGCTTAGGACTGGGTATATCTATCTATTCATCTATCCGTTTCCTGCGTTAGCTTGGTAGCACCAGAAAAAAAAGAAAGTCATATCCGCTCATACATATATCCATATACTACATAAATACATAGACACATATAAATATACATATGCATACGTGACACAAATACATGTTCATAACTGCTCGCCTTCATCCATTCCTGATGCCACCTTGCCCAACAGGAAATTGCACGAATACATGAAGGAAAAGAAAAAAAAACAACATTCTCTTCTCTCACATCCTGCATCAGGGAGGTAGCACCTGGGAACAGGTGAAGAAAGGCCACGGCTGTTCACACTCATTCTCAAGCTGTCGTGCGTAATGCTCCAACATATGTATAGGAGCAGGGGGCTGGATATCCTCCCCTCCAGTTTTACTTTTCCGAAAGAAGAAACAGAAAGGGGGCCAAATGAGTATTTTCCCCTCTAAAGCTCAGTTGTCTGTCCTTGATGCTACCTTGCTGATGCTGGAAATGGCAAATGTGTACAAAAACAATATATCACATACATCTTTCTTTCATTCTCATCTTTCATTTCCCCACATTAATGAGCTAGCGTTAAGACCAGATGAAGAACACCCATATTTGCTCACATAAATTCTCTAGCTGGAATGTGCAATGCACCAAAACCATAGCCTCTGTTTATAAACAAGCTGCACAGATCTTTCCTTGGTTTCCCCAGGCTGCTTCAAATGCCCTGGCTTAGTCCCCTTAGAGCACATTTATCCTTGTAACACATTGCTCCAGTTCACTCTATTCCATGCACTCGTTTCATCCTCCTACGTATTCAGGCCCCAAGCACTGAGTATCTTTTTCACTTTATACTTCCATCTCCAACTTACATACACACACACACACACACACACATAGGGTGAGAGAGACAGAGAGATTAATTAGTGCATTCATTTGCCTATGCCATCTCTGCTAACAATTTATGGGCCGCCTGGGGTTGAGTCTGCATACGTCTGAATGCTGGTCATGGCAGGTGGTTTGCATTCAACCCAGCTGTTCATCCTTCAGTCTAATTATAACTTTTGTCCTAAAGTTTCTGGTTTTATTCTATTTGACAGATTTTGAAGACAAAGATAAAATTAATTCCAAACATCAAACAGTTGAGAGAGTGCTTTTACCTTACAATTTTTCTATAATTCAAAGACCTACCCACTTTGTGAGGACTCTAAACTGAGAGTAGGTGTTACCCCTCAAATCCTACACTGTATATATTTCCTACACGGTATATGAATATCAACTCGCAAAGAGTTAGGAATACATTGGCATCATTTTCAAGATGTATCAATTAGAACACACGTGTCCAGTTTCAGATACATTACCCATTATTTGTCGTCTTTTCTCATCCGAGTTTCACTGCTTCAGTTCCACGTACTGAACTTAGCTTTGTGAGGTAATCCAGCAACTCCTAATCACAAGCACAACACTATAACTTCAAAAGAATTACTATCTTGTATTTGTTAAGGTCCCAGCACTAGGGTATGCCCGATAACCTAATAAACATAACCTTACCTAACTTTTGTTGGTAGGTAACACACCCATTGGTGTCAATACTACTTAGATACAACCTCTATTCTACTATAGTAAAAAATTAATCAAATTACACCATCCACTCTTAATTCATGGTAACCTGATATACATACGAATTCTCGATCATTTCCTTCAAAGCGTTGGCTGGTCTTTGGACAACCTCTCCTGCTGCGATACGATTAACAACCGTCTCGTCTAGCTTTTTTATAATACCGGCCTCCATATTTCACGTCTATATGTTGTAGTTATAAGCAACAACTCCCTTGAGATGACATCCAAATGAGGCCAGGTTGTGGAATTCTCGACCTTTGGAGCACAATGTTTACAAGAAGAAAATACCGCGGGTTGTGAGGCTACGGACGCAATAGCTATCAGGAAAATAGTACTTTTTTTATTATCTAATATCGCTGAAAACATTAAAAAAATATCTATTATCAAAGTTTCATTATGTAACATGTAGTAGTATTGGTTTTATATGAATATCTCAATGTGAATGAAGTACTTAAAGTTAAAAGAGGAGCCAATTAGGCAGACATAAGTTTCTTTTAAAGTGAATACATTGTCATTATTGTTCTCTACTTGCTCAAATCATGTCATGTTTTCTGTATCTGTCTTGGGTGATTCAAAGGTTTTAATTAAGTTACCTGAGCATAGTGTTGGCAAACCTGGTGACCCAATTTTTTTCCCAAGAGAAACAAAAATCTACAACACTTCCATATGATCAAAGCTTTCCATGAAAAGCTTAGCAAATGTAACGGGTAGAAATACCTTTTATCTCACCAAGCCTAACCTGATAGATAGCGGTAAGACAACCGGCATAGAAAGATAGTTATTATCCTACATTCCCTTGGGGAAAAAAAGATGAGGCAGCCTGGTGCAGGTGGGTGCGCGCTGGCATCTGCGCACCCACATACCTTCTACCTTTAGTTTCAAAGATGAACCCGTGGGAGGTGTACGTGTTCTAACCACAGTGCCGAGTTTTGTGAACTATGCGTCCGTCCATCCGATGCCTTTACTTATGCGTTTTTGAGAAATATAATGTGTAGTGGTGAGGTGTGGAGATAGTAGCCGACATGCTGCGGTTTTTCAGCAAAAGAGTCGGGCGCAATGCCCAGAAGTACAAGACTGTGGACGATGGGCGGTCTTCCAGCGCGCCTCCTAAGCCGAAGCATGTTCTCCCCTGCAAGGTCATGCTCCTGGATGACACTGACCTGTCATTCGATATCCCGGTAAGTGAATGTCGTACAGTTTCTGAACTAGTTGGTAAACACCATTAACAAGGAAATGGCCGGTGCGGTAATGAGAATGGTGGGGGTTTGTGTGTCGGGGTCAGTAAGGCTTAAGGGCTCAATCACTTTAAGGGCCATGGGTCGTACGCAATCCATGAGTGGACCATGTAGTTGGAAGACACTAACGTCTATGTCCACCAGGAGGAACCACGGGAAGAACACTGTTCAGGTCATCAGCGTGAAGACTTTGGCAAATTTGG
>JAUUDZ010030798.1:0-11008 GCA_032361705.1 Panulirus versicolor
AAAGATTTTGAGCGATTGGGGCCTGAACAAACAGGAGGATGAGAGGCTTGCAAGGAATAGAGTGAATTGGAATGATGTGGTATACCAGGGTGGACATGCTGTCATTGGACTGAACCAGGGCATGTGAAGTGTCTGTATCCAGATCCACCCACCCACCCAGGGTGGACATGCTGTCATTGGACTGAACCAGGGCATGTGAAGTGTCTGTATCCAGATCCACCCACCCACCTTTCTCTAACTCAACAACCCTAAGAGAAGACAGAAAACAAGGAAAAGCAAGAGGACTTGAAACTCATTTTCCACATCATCCCACTCCAAGTACAGAACAGATCACAAACATTGACAAAACTCTTGTTAACACTTCGTAAAGGCAAAATTACACTGCACTTACTGAAAGATAATCAACACATTGCCTTCCTTTGCACCTACTCCCCAGATATTCTTCTTGACTACTTAGAACCTATATAGTTTATTTCAGTGGTCCACATCTTGAGGGCTCAGCACTTATACTCAAGATCCTCAAGGTGAACTACTCATAAATTAACTGTTCTTTTGTAATATCCTCAGTCTACACAACCAGGTATTCTGATTCCCAGTTCGCCACCTCCATCAGCCTACTTTACCAGACATTAGTTTTTGTACTCCAGCTCTACATTGTGTGTTGGGAGGTGGTACATCAAATGTTGATAGGATCACTGATAATGAATAATTCTGCTCGAGATGTGTATGGACCTCCATTGTGTAATGGTTAATGTGATGCACTTAAGGGTTGTCCGAGGTTAACCCTCTATAGATGTGAATCCTGGTGTTAATGAGATGACTTCAGTTAGGGCATTTAGTTTTCCTCACGCTGTTTCAGCTACGAAAAATCCAACTTTTAAATCCCAAGACTAGCAAGTAAGTTAACCAGGATTCCCTGCCCAGAGTAAGACTGAAAATATTTGATTAATTGGAATTGTGGAACTAATATGAAAATTTTTCTTTATCAATTTTTGATCATGCAAGATTAATACAATACTTTTACTTATAATTTTATGTTACAGTTCCAGTACAAGTAGTTGCACGGACTGTGATCCTCCCTTTGGTTACAAGAATGTTCTTCCACTCACCAGTGATGCTACTACCTTTGTGGTAAGGCAAGGCTAAGCTAAAGTCTTCTTATAATAGGTTTTAGTTGTAATTAGATATTTTGCTTCACTTTCATTCATCTGAAAAGAATCTTCTGGTCTTAATTAAAGGTTTTTGGTAAAACTGTGACATGTTACATTTCATTGAATGTTCTTTTACAAAAAAAAAATGAAATGCTCTATGTATTGTAAAACAGCTTTGATATCAGTTAATATGATGTATGTTTAAATGATTGTATATCTCCTTGATTTTCCTCTTTAGAAGTCTTCTTGAATTTCGACAGCTGTACATATGATTACTGCCACATCTCATAGGAAATTTGCTTTGTCGTAAAAAAGCTTTCAGTTACTTGCTGTGCCACAGAGACAGGAGGTTGGCCGATACTGTCTGGTGAGATATTTAGGCAGCATAATGGTACTTTTTTTTCATTATATATGACTAGATAGAATTTTATTCATGCCATCTTTTCTTCAACTAAGCCTTGGGAAAAGGAATAGAAACATTTTTTTTTTTAGCTTAGAAAAGCTTTCTGTTTTTTGTTTCTCAAGCCAGTTTGCTTTAGTTTCAAGATTTTACAGGAGTCTGTTAACCCTCATACGTTAACCCATATTAAAACCTTATTGTTACTTTAATGAGATTTTCTGTGTTATTAGCACCCTGTTGCAAAATTCTTTTATAAATTCTGGTTTATATTCACTTATTATTGCTTCATGATTTCTAAAAGTACTTAAAACTTTATTAAGCTTTCCAGTGATTGATTTTTTATGTGAAATTTTTTTTGACTAGTTGCTCATTTAGTATGCAGTACAGATAGATGTTGATGTTTTTTGTGTTATTTCATAAACTATAGAAAACATAGAAATTCTTATATAGATTTTAGTTGATATTCAATTAACTTGGCTTCATAATCTATAACAGTACTTAAAACTTAGTTAAGCTTTTCAGTGATTGATTTTCATATGAAAATTATTTCTGTTTAGTTGATGATAGTACAGATAGTTGTTGGTGTGTTTTATAATATCTTGAAAAATGGAAGAAACATAGCAAGTCAATGAAGATATGATTGTTCTTAGTTACTGGCATTTTTGGGTATTAAGAATCTTCCAAGTCCTGCCTGCCTTTGCTGCCAATAAGAGTGAGGGCTCAAGCAGTAGCAGTGTCAGCCCCTCCCAAGACCCTTGTTTGTCAGATAGCCCTGACTTTTTTTTTCCTTTGTCACAAATGTTTTCTGACTTCTAGCATTTCTGTTGAACCCTTTCTGGTTAGACCCTCTTCTGATATCTCACTCCTCTTGGAGATTGAACTGTTTGATGGAGTTTTGATTAATCGCCTTCATGCTTCAAAGCATAACCTTCAAGGGAGGAGTCTGATTTTTCTAGCATCATGCCTGTTGCACATCTCTTGGAGCTTGAATCTCCAAATTTTGACATTTTATGGATCAAGATTTGTCACCCAACTACCTCTGTTTTTCTGTGTTATGCCTTCTGCTCTACTGACTTTACAATCTTTAAAACTTTCTTTGACTGATAAGATTTCTACTCTTAGGCTGTGGCACCCTCTCATCCTTTAGCTGAGATACTCTACGTATTATCAACAACTTTTTTCTTAAACAATACTGCTAAATTGTACCATTTTTTTCATATCTTTTATGACAGCACTGTCTTTACTGTTTGAAATGCAAGTTTTCCAGTTCCCAGAACTCATATTATATGTCTTCTCTCCATACTTTTCTGTTGATAGCCCACAGTGAGAACTTTTGTCCTTGACCGGAGCCTTTGATATAAAAAGACAATATTGATCAATGTATCTCTTTGAATCATTATGAATAATTCTTTATTCCTTTTGTAGAGACTTCTAATGTGAAAATTTTGCAAATATCATCTTTATTACATATTTTTTTTAATGACTTTATAACATTTGATAACAATAATTCTCTTTGATTTGTCTATTTTAAGTGGAAAATGAAGTTTTCTAAAGAAACATGTAATATACCTAGGACAAAGTGAATGAGACCAAGACAGCTTCAAACTTAGACTATCCAGAAGGTGCCTTTGATGCACTCATGCAGGCCATTGTATGTGAGAAAGAAATTGACTGGCGGTCGCAGAGCATTCGTTTTATCGTTATCTCTACAGATGCTGGCTTTCATATTGCTGGTGATGGCAAGGTACAGTTTATCTTTATGATTTGCCTAGATGCAGTTAAGCTGAAACAGTGCAGAATTGTCAAAAAATATTTTTTTAAATATATATTTTCCAGTTCTATTGATTTGTATCCAAATCTCATCTTCACTCACTCATGTTAAATCTTTCTTTGAAAGATTTCAGATTAATGCTGTTAAGACCCTTTATAGTGGGAATATTGCTAGTGTGAGAGAAAGTGGAGGTATTTGTGAGTGGTGTGAAATAAATGAGGGAATGGGTTAAGGAAGGCTTTGTGAGGTCACCATGGTTGTATAGTTTTTTGGTTGGCATATTGTGTTAGGTGGATTAGAGTTGGTGTGATTTGCTGAGGTATGTGGGAACAGAAAGAAAGCCACCTCAGCACATTATACTTCCATTTTACTCATAATCTCTGGACTCCTTTAAAGGGGTTCCTTCAGCTTGAAGACTGTGCTACAGTTGGTAACAAAGAAATTATGGACTCCTTGGAAATGAAAGTTTCAAAACAAAATTGTACTCCTTTTCATCTAATGACAGTGATACAACTAGCCAATTAACATCATGCAGATGGAGACTGATGTCACCTTCAGCTGTCGTAAACAGCACATATTTTTTATGGAGTCAGATCAGAGAAATAGCTGGAAGGCACTGTGATGGTTCAGTTGCTCCTTAGTGATATTAGTTTTGCTGCACTAAAATGTTTTGAATTACTGAAATCTTTGCTTGTTCACAGTTACCAGTATAAGATAATTAATAATAAATGTTTAAAACTTAATAAACAAATCATTTATGCACTGTACAGGTATATACATTTTTTTTTCATCCTCAAGCACATTATACTTCAGCAAAATAGAAAGTGCTGATTTATGAAATAGGATGAAGAAATTCACATATTTAAATTATTCTCTCCTAGTTGGCAGGTATTACAGAACCCAATGATAAAGCCTGCCATTTGGACAGTAGTGGAATGTACTCCCATTCTGCTGTTCTTGACTACCCTTCTGTGAGCCAGGTAATCATCACAGATTTTTATTTTAGATATTTTAAGTGGGTCATTATAGTTCAAGACCTTAATATATCCATGGCAAAGCAAAATTTGATGTCCTAGATCAGGATTTCTAAGTAACAACTCACAAGAGGTTAATTTTTTAATGTAGGTGAATTTCTGTAAAGTAGAAAAAATGAAGGAAAAAAAGATGTAGATCACAAAAGAGATGTCAGCAGAAATGTTGGCCTCCATGTGACCAGAAGTTACTGTTTTTTGTAAATGATTAGAATTTAGTATTATATGTTCAGTAACATCTTGTGATTCTTCATTATTGATATTAAGGAAAAAATTTTGATTGATAAATATGCAGTGAACTTTGTCATATTTTCCTAGCTTGATGTTCCACACATAAGCTTCTTGTGTTCATGGCCTGCCATTGGTGAAAATGATAAATCCAGCATCACATCCAGGTAGTCATCGTTGCTAAGTAAGCATCAATGGCAAAATATTGCTAAGTAATGATCAGGGCCAAGACATTGCTAATTAACCATTAGGATCAAGGACACAATTGCCAGGAAATTATCAGAGCCAGTAACAGTTAGATCCCTGCTGCATATGGATCCAGATACCTCTCAGGTTTGGCCAAGTCTGTTGTCCAGGTGACTTCGAGAGCTGGTTAGTCTTGAGTCAGGTAAATACTAGTAATAAATAACTTTGAAGTAGTTTTAAGCTAATTCTTGTGTAAACTATTGTGGTAAGGGGAAGTGATTCTTTTACCATGTGCCCAAAGGTCTACACTTGCCTGCCCAACAAATGTAGAAATGTAATATTTGTGATGCTGCACAGAACAGGCTAGGGTCCTTGATACTATGAACTGAGATTAACCATTTTTGTTTTCACGCTGGTTTAGGTTTTAATGTTATTGTTTTATTGTTACTAATTTATAGTCTTTCTTTCCTTGAATTTTGCTCTTTTATTTCAAAATTTTAAAGTAATTCACATAACTTACGTACATAGGGAAATGAAACTAACCTTGTGTATCCATATCTACAAGTAGCTGTGGCAGTACTTTGCCAGACACAGGATTTGTGTAAAGGATGAACAAGGTATCTTGGTTGATTCAAAGTGTTATTTTCTTTTATAGTGTATGATTACTGTAATTATTGTTAACATACTATTGGATGCTACCTTAGTTAACTGATGCATGTGATAGTTGACAAAGATTGTGTCCAGACAGTTTTTTTTGTCTATTCCATGCAAAGATCCAGATGAGCAATTTAGAAGTAACATAGAGAAAAATGAAGGCACTTGAATAATACTGTAATGAATGTAATAGAATCTTTGTCAGTGAATTCATCCCATGACCAAAGTTGTGGCTACGACAAAAGAGTCTCCACATATCCCTGTCCTTAAAAGCCTCCATCTCATACTCTGTTCCACACATTCTTCCCCCTTTTCTTTCCTTCCACTACACACAGACACAAACACAAACACACACACACACACACACACACAGGGAATACGTGGGTAGTATTTTTTCTCCCCTATCCCCAGGGATGATATATATATATATATATATATATATATATATATATATATATTCTTAAGATACCATATGTTAGTATTTTCAGTCCATGATTACTATTTTCTCCCTTACAGATCAAAGAGAAGGTAAATGAACATGGGGTGCATCTTCTTTTTGCAGTCACTAAAGAACAAAAGCCCATTTATGCTCGCTTGCAAGAGCTGATCCCCAGGACGAGTTACAGCATCCTGGCCTCAGACTCGGCCAACATTGTCGACATTCTCACCAGTGAAGTTAAAGTTAGTGCTGTAAGCTTACTTATTTCATCCAAAGGTTTAAAATTTTTTTTATTTCACCACTTATATTTCATTATTCATCACAAGCTCTGTGAGTTGTAGTCTTAGAAATGAGGGGCTTTACTTTTAATTGAGTTTGAATGAACAATTAAAGTTTACAGTATTTTGTATCATTCATTGAAGTAGTCAACAGTCACAGGTGGAATACATAGCAGACACTGTTGATATATGAAAAAAAATCATAGTAATAAATGGCATAAGAGACCTCTGTAATCTCAAATTGCCTTGTGAAAAGTTTTGTATGATCTAATATATTTCTGATGTTTCTCTTATTCTCTGACCTTCTAGGATATCATCTCTCGTGTAACACTTACACACAACATAGCCCCTGGATCAGACACCATAAATGTGCAGATCTTCTCAAAATGTAAAGATGGATTGATGAAGGAGAGATTTACTTGTGGGAATTTGGAGGCTGGGGATGAGGTGGTGTTTAATGTAAAAGTTATGGTAGGTTCACCAGATTTACTCTCGTTTTGTCCAAATAATTCTTTGTCGACATGAAATGGAAGATTATGGAAGGAAATGAATTTGATTATACTTTCTCACTTGTTGCATTCTTAAATCTGGATGTGCCTGCAGCAGTGTTCTAAAATTCTTTTTTAATTGATAGTAACAGTGCTGAAAGCATCAGGCCAAAATATGTGCAGAGGACTGAGCCTTAGAGGGAAAATCCCCCCTTTGCCCCCTTCACTGTTCCTTCTTTTGGAAAAGTAAGAATTTGAAGGGAGGATTTCCAGCCCCTCGCTTCCACTCCTTTTAGGACAAGCAGGGAATGCATGGGAAGTATTCTTTCCACCCTAGCTCCAGGGAAAATATATACATATGTATATATGCATCATTTTGTAAAAGTAGTGATGTTGGAGGAGAAAAAAAATTGAGCAGTGTTTTATTTATAAAATGATTATGTTTGTAGATCAGGAAGTGTCCTTTAGAGGAAAAAGACTGGAAGACTACCATCAACATATCCTTAGAGGGACGTAGGCATTCGCTCGTTATCGATCTCACCATGCTTTGTCGTTGCAAGTGTGAGGAGCCTGGAGACCAGGTAGGTGGTTAGGGAAACATATTGGTGGTGAGAGAGGAGACCATTTGGAAAATCAGTAGTCTTTGAAGGAAATCATCTTGATGAACAGGAGGAAGATCAGGTTGATGGCCAAGATGAAATGGTGGGATAAGGGGAAAGAGTAATTAGGTGTTCAGAAAGCAGACTCATTGGATTACTAGGCAGGAAATATGGAGGAAATTTATACTAATACCTACATCTTTTATACCATCATCCTCAGTAAGCTGTCTAGTCTGTGTAAGTAATGCTCACAGCTCATTGTTATTATTATGACATAACCTTATATTTTGATAGACAGTGATTCAGCTGTTCGCTTTGCAGTTGCAGTTACAGGATATTGAATTATTATATAGTGAGCTCTGATGAGTGAAAATTTTAGTTCACATAGATGCTTGTTAATAAGTTCACTTTTGAGTCTGTTTCCTGATACAAGATTCATATTGCAAAATTACATTTTTTTTTGTAGCATGTTGATTAGAAATTCCTGTACCAGTATGTTACTGAGCACACAATGGTCAGATTGCTGATGCACCATCAATACATAATCATATTTTCATGTAAGTAATCTAGAAATAAGGATATATGGTACTAAGTTTGTAGAGAGAAATTTGAAATATGAGTGAGTTAGGGATGAAGCTTTGAAGCTGATAAAAAGATTCTGAAGTTGATGTAAAGATATGTGGAAAGTTATTAATGTGGTATGCATATCAGAAAGTTTAGCCATCAGCACATCGTAAGAAAGGGGAAATGGGAAAATGAGGAACTGTGTGAATTAAATATAAGTAAGTTGAATAATGAGATACATTGGGAATTAGGTATTTAGAAGAGATTCTATGTTGGTTAGTTGAAAATATGGTGTGAGATTCATGATTAAGTATTACAGTAAAACATATAAGATCAGATTAAGATTCTGAGTCTTTTTTATTTCAGAACTTCATTGCCAATGCTCCCCAGTGTGGTATTAATGGAGACTACATGTGTGGTGTATGCAGCTGCCACTCAGGTTTCATAGGTCAAAATTGTGAATGTGAACTCAGCAGTGATGAGAAGAGGTTGAGCATTACTGGTGACTTAGCCTGCAAAGAAACCAATATATCAGATGTGTGTAGCGGCCAGGGCAAGTGTGTTTGTGGCGAGTGCATTTGCAACGAACGGGAAGAACCCGAGGTAAGATTTTAATTTCCTCTTATCCCCAGTATGCCTCTGTGGATTTTTGTAAGATATAATTAGCAGGGTTTTAATGAGCCTCTGGACTGTTGTGTTCTATTATATACTGCCTCTATACTGTTTAGCACTGGTATACTTTGCACTAATCCAGTATATTGTTTACCCATGGTACCCTAAGCAAGGCTCAGTTGTCTGCTTCATCCAAGATGGCAATAGGTAGAAACGTTAAGTAGAAGTAGTAGGTAGGAACATTAAGCAAGAGCATGAAGTAGAAGTAATCAGAAGGAACATTATGTAGGAGCCTCTACAAACTGTGTTAGAGTTGCCCTCTGCCAGTGGCCTGTTAAGGGTGAGACACTAAATCCATAGAAGTGGCACTTGAGTTCATTTGTCATGGAGACTTGCTTTGGCCACTGCCTTGAGGTTGTTCCAGTTGGGAATAGGCATTAGAGGTATAGAGAGATAGCATTATTGATAGAAATTAGATTTGCATAACAAGTCTTTTTAAAAAGATCATGTTACAAATTTATATTTACTTTGTTTGCAGAAGATCACAGGAAAATTCTGCCAGTGTACAAACTACAAGGGGTGCTCTAGTTCTGATGGCCTTATATGCTCCGACAATGGGATCTGTGACTGCAACTCATGCAGTTGTAATGTTGGATGGACTGGCCAGTTTTGTGAATGCCAGAATGGTACTCAAGATAACTGCAGAAATCCAGGTAAGACTTTTCCTTTGTTATCAGGTCCAGATGAAATCTTTCCTTAGATATGTGGATTAACTGTGTGTTCTTCCTGGAACTTCCATGTATTCCAAGACCAATCAAGAACCTTCATATTTTGCTCATAGGATTTGATATTTTGTTTGCAGGACCTGATTTTCAAAAAAATAATGCCTTTGTGCCAATCAAGAGAAAATGAAGGTACTGTTCATTGTGAAAATGGAATAGTTTGGTGCTTTGTCATTGATTTTATACGTTACTAGTTTCTTTTGCTGATGTCCCCATGGTATTTAGTTTGTATTTCTTTAGCAGGGATTCTTACCCACCCCAAGACACTTGGTATCAGTTGTTTTCAAGAGAATTTAAGATAGAGACCATTTTTTGGATTGAATAAGTCTCTCACACACCAGTTTGTCTTGATGTAATGATCACTGGGTCTGTAGCTGACAGATCTCAGTTTGCATTTCTCTCATGGGGATATTTTACAACTTTCTAGAATGGACAGATGTTAGTTTTATTCATGAGAATGCTAAAGAAGTAAACCAGATCTTCTTGATCCTTCACAATAGAAATAGCAACTCCCATTTCTTATTGTTTAAGAGGTAGTCAGCTCACATTTAATATAACTGAAAATTTATAATTGCTCGAGTTCCTAGAGGGATGGACGACAGGATATGGTTGTGTTGTTGCATTAGCTTGTTCGCATTGTTTATACTGCACATTGTCTCTTCCCTGTTTGTCAGGTCACCATCCTGTTACCTACATTTGGTTTGTGAATGATACATGCATAGGTATCAATTATCTCCAAAACAACTATTGGAAGAAAATAAAAGGTGCCTCGTCTGATGAATATTAATTTGACATGTATCAATATTTTTCTTTGCTTTTATGTATTGCCAGAAAATGAGCCAGCTTTTCTCTTTTAATTCTTTGTTGCATGTATATATGTAATATAATGCCATTTTTCACTTTCAGGAACAAAAGAAATCTGCTCTGAGCATGGCACTTGTGAATGTAACCAGTGCAGGTGTGATGATTCATATTTTGGCAAATTTTGTGAGGATTGTGAAGTAAGTAAAATTTCCAGCATCATACTTATCTTGCTACCAATTAAATTAAATTATTCCTGCATCAGATGCTAGTAAATATAAGGTTCTTTTAAAACATAATTAACTCAAGTTTAATGACAGAAAAAAAAGGCATTGACTTTGTATTTAAAAAAATTTTTATGTTTACCAATACACATCATATTGCCTTAAAGATTCCCTGAAGTGGTGTTCTTGTGATTGGATGGGTCTTATGTTAATTTCTAAAACTCCCTCACCTGCATACTTAATTAAAACAAGCTTGTTTGAGTTTCTTCATGGGTGTCACAGTCGTGGACTCTCCTTAATTTTCTCGTTATTTAGCATCATCCACAAACATATTCAGATATGATTCAAGTCCATGCAGCAAGCGATATACAGAGATCACGAATAACTGCAGCTTCAAAATCAGTCCTACAAAATAGCACAAGTGCCAGTAGCTATGACCCCATTTGAAAAGTCACCTGGAACATCTGTCATATTTCCTTGTATGTGGATAATTCTGAGTCAAGTGGAAGCATTCTCGTATGTCTATTAGAAAATTTTCCTTACTTTTTGCAGTAACTTTCCATGTGAAACAGCTGAATGCCCTCTAGCAGTCCAAGAACATAATTCACATACTTTTTCTCTAAGCTAGTTGTCACTATCTTAAAAGTCTTGAAAATTATGTGTGCATGACATTTTTCTCTAAACCTTTGTTGCATCTTGTTGAGGTGGTTTCACCTCTTAAGCAATTAAACATAAATTTTCCTAGCATCTTTATGGACTGAACCAGGGTATGTGAAACGTCTGGGGTAAACCATGGAAAG
>JAUUDZ010030809.1:0-11007 GCA_032361705.1 Panulirus versicolor
GTGTTGCTGTTGGTGCTGCTCCCGGTGGTGGTGATGTTGATGATGGCGGTGGTGGTGTCAGTGATCGTTGCTGGTGGTGGGGGCGATGGTGGTGATGGTGGTGTTGGTTGTGGTGATAGGTTATGATAGTATTGGTGGTGATGCTAGAAGTGATGATATTTCTTGGGGCAGAGGTGAAGTTATCGACAGTCAGGAAGGTAATGATGGTGATTGGTGTTAGTGACGCTAGTTGTGGTGGCGATGCTGCTGGTGATGATTATGGTGGCGCTGGTGGTGATGGTGGTGGTGCTGGGGATAGTGGGTCACGTTGGTGGTACTGGAGTCGGTGATGATTTTGATGGTGATGATGGTACTGGGTATGATGGAGATGGAAATGGCTGATGTTTTAACCAATGCCTCGTTTAATTTCGATTTATTTTTATATGATAGATATGATACTTCCTTGGCCATCAGGGTGATCAAAAGAAAACAGAAAACGTGGACAACCATTCGGAACAGTGTCCTTGTCCTTTGAGTCAAAGTTCTTTCAAAAGAACCTTTATATTTTCCATAAAACTTATGAGACTAGATAGAGGTACCCTGGAATAGGCTTTAGCATTCAGTATGTTCTACTCCTACATGTTGAGGCTGTCCACATGACATGGTGAGGCTGTCTACATGACGTGTTGAGGCTGTCTACATGACATTTTGAGGCTGTCTACATGACATGTTGAGGCTGTCTACATGACATGTTGAGGCTGTCTACATGACATGTTGAGGCTGTCTACATGACATTTTGAGGCTGTCTACATGACATGTTGAGGCTGTCTGCATGACATGTTGAGGCTGTCTGCATGACATGTTGAGGCTGTCTACATGACATGCTGAGGCTGTCTACATGACAGACCATCAAGAGTGCTGAAGTATATTTACAACGGCAGATCAAAGATCACAAACTAATCTTATAAACATGTTTGCCTGACCTAGACGCAGAAAACGTTTTTAAAGACACCTTTGTAAGGGTAACCCCGTCCGAGGAATTGATTGACAAGTTATGAGTGTTAATGAGCGTCCAGGAAGTGAGGGATATTAAAGAACACGTCACCATAGTTTTTTGTCATGAGATATAATGATGCTTTGTTTTGTTGCTGTTGTGTTGTTGTTGTTGTTGCTGCTGTTGTATCGTAAGGTAATATTCAAGGAGTGGTGCAATTGATGGCGGTGATGTGTTGATGATTTGGTGGCGGTGTTAGTGATGCTATTGACGATGGTAATGGTGATAAAGATGATTTTGCTGGTGGTTTTTATCAACGATATATTTGGTGGCGTTAGTGATGTTAGCAGAGGAGGTAACTGAAGATATTGTTGTTGGTGATGTTCATGGTAGCGGCAAGTGATGAACTTTGCAAGTTCGTAATGGTTGTGGTATCAACTGTAACTAGTATTCGTGGTGGTGTTATTAATGTTGGGGGTATTGTACTGGTGATGGTGAAGTGATAATGGTTGTGGTATCAACTGTAACTATTATTCGTGATGGTGTTATTAATGTTGGGGGTATTGTACTGGTGATGGTGAAGTGATAATGGTTGTGGTATCAACTGTAACTAGTATTCGTGATGGTGTTATTAATGGTGATGGAGAAGTGATAGTGATGATTATGATGATTGTGATGCTAACAGTCTCCATGTCAGGATGGTTCTGGTGGGCTTTTTTTTCTGTGGTAGAGTTAGTCCCATTATTACTGTTGATGTTATGACTCATGATGGTGAAGATGCTGAAGCAAAGTACTACTCAGTGTCTTACGGTAAGAATCCCTCATGGTGTCAACCAGGTTTTGACCCTTGTGTGAACGAAGCCTAGCTACTATAAATGGAAGGATGAGTGAAGTCATTGTTGCTGATACGGGGTGAGAAGTCATCATGCAGATACAGTGTCCTCGTGGAATGAAAATCATGTTAGATGCCATTGATAATTACCCCCGCAAAATTCTAGTACATGGGAAGGACAAATAACAGGAGGCCTCATGTTCTATAATGAGGTAGTCTTTGAATGTAAATTCTATATATAATGGTGGAAACAGGAGAGCAGAGCAGAAGGCACATCCCTACCCACCTGTCCCTCCGGCTCAACTACTGAGAGGGAAAGTACTTACAGGGAAGTCTATAATATTTGAATATATTCGTTAACTTAAAACAGAAAGATTTCGACATAAATGGTAAGAAAAATAACCTTAATATCCGCACTAAAGGGTGTATCTCCTTTAAAATGACGAAGTCTTCGTCGATCTCAAGGTACGTGGCAGGACGTGCTATGATGGACGAGTTAGGATCGCGTTAGACACGTCAGGGAGGTACTATACGAGGCGTAGGAAGATGTGACCGGTCCTTAGCGGGACTTGGTAAGAGATGTAGAGTGAGTGTGCTTAGGACCTGCTTTGGACAGGTTAAGGATTTTATAGAATGTATCATGGTCATGTTGATGACGTCTTATAGAAATCTAAGGAACATAGCCAACACATTTCGGGGAACTTGTGTGAGTTAAGTCCTGTACGTGCCAGAAACGAGTTGATTAGTGTACAAGACGTGTCTACAACGTCTCGAGGACGAGATAGAAAGATGCAAAGAACATATCATTCTCTTTTTAAAAGCTTTTTAAAACCCGTATTTGGTTAATGCCCAGAAAATGGCATAACGTGTTGTGTGTGTGTGTGTGTTTATGTTGTGTGTGTGTGTGTGTGTGTGTTATGTGACTACCTCATTACTGATTCGATTGGGACCGATGGTCAATGTAGAGGAGAGAGAAGCGTCCAACGGTTATAGAAGATATCTTGTCCTCAAACTTCCAAGTTGAGGGAAACGAATCGGACGAAAGAAGTAGAAAAGATAAATCAAGACCTCAGGTTTGAACACCACCATCAACAGACGCTATAAGAACAAAGGGATCTGTCTGAGGTCGAGGAAAATTCGAAATATTTTCATACATGTAGAATTGTAATGAACAGCAGCTTCGACCTTTCACTAACAGCAGACCATACCATGACTGTGAGTATGTGGAGTGAAGTAAGACATATACAGTGTGATTCAATGTTGAATGAATCAATAAGTCACCTTTAGATCGATGATTCGAATACCTCTCTCATGAATCGTGTTTCCTCCATGACCCATATCTTAGGCATGACCTTTGTACCATGAGAAGGCTTCTGCCAGTATGGTCACGCTCTTCAAAAAGAAAAATCCATATTCGTGAAGATGAATATCATTTGCAGTGACTCTGAGCATTTATATAAGAAATCTGAGACTTAGATGTCATCTAATATCATGTAAAGAAAACGAGTTAAATCTTACTTCAGAAATGGGAAATAAAATGATGAATGAGGAAAATATAAAAGAGATGTGAGTAAAACCCCCTGACACAGAGGGTCAGTAGAACGAACTCCTGAAAAATAAAAAAGTTTTAACGCCTCATAATGACGGATTAAATCCTCATAAAGACGGATTAAACCCTCATAAAGACGGATTGAATCCTTATAAAGACGGATTAAACCCTAATCCACATAAAAAGGAGAGGAGGAACCACAATTGAAAATCACTGACCTTTTGGTCTAAGTTCATATTTCCGTAGTATCTTCAATGATTGTCTTTTAGTGAACGGGTCTATTACATCGGTCCTGTTGGCCATCGCCTCTCACGAGAACGTTGTTGTAGAACCGGAAGGTCCTGGCTCTCATCATTTACCATGCAGAGGTGCAAATGTGTGGACTCTAGATGTAGTGCCCAGTATAAGATACGAACCCACCTCACTAAAGAACATAGTCATAATGAAGAATACTTTTTATGTATTTACGCATGACATCTATCTTCATAGTGAATCGCAACAAAATTACAATATCCTTATCGAGGAATATGATAAGCTTTATCTTGTGATCGTTTAGGGCGAGATATAACTCTCTTCATTGCAGGTCTTTTCCAACTGATATGTCAGCGGGTAGTGAAGTCATTACAGCGAAGTGAAGGTCACTGCCGAACTAGCCAACCTGCAAAGTTCGTTTGCAGGTCACTGGGAATCTATCTATCATTCAGAATCTATTCTTGATAGGGTAGATAAAAGAGATGTAGCCTAATGTACACGCGAGAAATGATAAAATGCCTAACCCCAAATATAAGTGCGAACAAGATGCGAGATATATTGAGCTTAAGCATATGGAAAGTACTGATAGCATATGGACGATCCAAAAAAGTTACACCAGTCTTGTGGGTTCGGGTCAAGAGGGTTTAACTCACAGTCGAGTATTGTCAGGAACATGTTATACCACCTTGCTCAGGTGATGGACGGCATCCAGGAACTGTATGGCATCGACGGGGGCTTGTGCTTGCCAGCGGTAACGTGCTTCGTGTCTGCTGGCCCCGAGTTACTGCTGCCGGTGATGCCCACAGTATAATGCAGTCGTGGTCATCATGCTCAGCTAAAGGGCAAAAGGTGTTTAAAGTTACCGCTGAGTGGTTTATGAAAGTCGTCTTAATGGGGTTAGAGATCAAGGCACCTCACTGAGGGAGATACTTACCCTCCTCCCACTGACCCTATATATCCTTACGGCGCACTGAGGCACAGGGCGGTGCACGTAACTCTGTCACTGCAAGCGCTTTCTCTCTCCCTCCCACATCCACTCGCCTGCCTGTGGCCACCCACCATTGTAAACGGCTGACGGCGGGCGTGGGTCGCTTGTCACTCCTGGGCCACCTCTACTCCCCGACCCATGACCACACCTTAACCCCCCAACACCCGAGTCACCACCATATCCTCCACACTACCTGATCTCAGCCACCACCGCACCCCTGACCACGAAGTCGCACATTCCTGGCCACCATCATATTCTTCTCACCATCACAACCGTACACTCTTCCCCCACCGCTGGTGTGCGGTCATCACCGCCATATCCCAGCTTCTACCACCATATCTTCCCCTTCACCACGCTTATCTCACCATACCATCACCACTAAGGCCTGCCCGCTATCCCAAGCCTACCACCATCAAGCTGCCTCTATCAACACCCAGTCGCTCACACCATAACTTTCCCACCATTCCATGTGGGCCACCAACACTTCCTCGCGGTAGGTGGCAGGCAGCCACCAACCAGGTAGATATATTACCGGTACTGCCCACGTGGGTGCCGGGAGAGTTTGTGTCGGCTGCACGGTGAGCCAGCACTTTAGTGACTTCCATTGTCGCTCCTTTATCCCAGGAAGCTTTCTTTTCTCTTTGCCTCATCCACACATTCTGTCCACATACATGCAGTCTCTCCATCTCGTTCATAACATCTGACAGCGTAGCTCACACGGCTCGTCGTTTTTTGTGACTATACTTTCATGGGATGACCGTTTCGCGTTAGTGCTGCCTTTTGGCAAAATTTCGTCGTAGGTACCCATATGTAAGTACCTACACCACTCTCTCTCTACCCACCATTAAACTCTGGCACAAGGCTTCCACCATAGACTCAAAACAACTTTACTTTCACCTGTCAACACAACATACCACACAGTTTAGTCACCATCAGTCAACACTAACACAGCTAGAAAGCACTTAACGTTCCCATTTCCCATACTTTTGTTCCCTTACGATGCCCTACCTGTCACCATAGTCTCTCCAACACCACATCCCTGGCAGCATCACATCCGAATAAATTCTTTATCCTGGTCAGGTCTACATCATGTGCACTTACTCCATATCATCCTTACCACGGCACCTTTCTCTCCACCAAGCACTTCCCACCTCCACAACACCCCAACACACCGCATCCCCTCATTTCACCTCCCTCCTCAACATGGCACCCTCCCACGCCATCATACTCTCCTACGCCATTGGATTCTGATCGCCACCATACCTCGGATACCACCACATCTTACGTTCACCACATCCTGGCCACCTCCAAGTCTTCACCTAATTACCTCATGGAGAATACGAAGCTTTTTTGGCCACCCTTTGCAGGTAACCGCTTTAGCCTCTCCGTCATCACGCCCTGATTACTACCATATGCTTTTCACAACCACACCTCATACACTATCACACCACACCAGACACCACATTATGGCTACCATCACACTACCTCCGCCACCAGAACCATAGCCATCGGCACATCCTTGCCACTATCACAACAATGCTAGGATCGTAACTTAAGTTTTTTGTTAAACCCCTTCACTATCACATCACCTGGATATCATCACACACTTCCTGTATTCACACCCTTGACGCTGCTACATCCTATAAAACACTATACCGAAGTTACAAATACATTCTCTCCATGATCTGACTGGTCTCCGCTGAACTGTAGTCAACATCACAGCGGCACATTTATCCAGCCATCACACTTTCTCTGTCAGCAACCGAGGACATGGCCACGCCTCGATCACCAACACACCCTGACTACCTTAACATTACTATGTCTCCACCCACAACTCCCATCCCTCAACCACACCTTTCCCAGCGACGTATAACTCCTCATCACACCATCTTCTCTGCCATTATATCCTCCCAACCACTAAACCCTTCCCAGGCAACCGAATCTCCCTACCAGTACATTACCACACCATCCCTATCACTCTATCCTGTCCACCACCAGCAAACTGACGCCATAACCACACCCTTTGCACCTCCACATCAACTAGGTACAGTGCCAAAGTCCTGTCTGCCCCTAGATTCTCCCCATTCCATCACAAAAGTTTAACCAAACCCGTCCTAGCAGAGTAACCTCAATAGCAGTACCTCCTCTCCACCTCCGTGTCTTCTTCACCATTACCTCCACCGTAGCACGACGCCTACCCATAACCACGCCTTACCAGTCGACAAATCCCCTAAATTACCACGCCGTCTGACCCCTTTTCCGCACCATAGCAATCTCTATATCTGGCCATCCTTCCTACCAACATACCCGGAGCCCTACCACGTTCGGTCAACACCAGGCCTTTCTACCATTACACCCTCCCCTTCACCATACCTACTCTACCACCATACCTCTCAGACTATTTATTCCTGCCCACCACCACATCTTTCCCAACATCAAGTCCTGCGTTGCATCATGCCACATCATTAGCCTCTAGAAGTGCTTCGTTCCAACCGAAGACACCACTCCGCCTTTTCTGCCACCTCACCTTCCCTGTCCCCACAGTTGCCATGACACCTTTCTCATTGCCACTCTTATCCAGCTGTCCTCAGTGCCGCTTTACATATAAACTCCTCACCACACTAAACCACATGGTGGCCACCATAACATATTCCTATCTCCCATTCCCCGTCATCACATTCTTTGCACCCTTACTTCTTCCTTCCCATAAACCCTCCTCATTATCGCAATCTCTCTGCTGTCATAATATCTGTCTTCACAGTTTACATCGCTACCATTGCCCGTTTAATCACCGCCCACCAATGTGCCATTCGCACCACCACCACGTCTCCATATCATAACAAGTGCTCGTTCCTATCACACAACCAAACCTTCCCCACCGACGTAACCTTCCATGAGATCGTCCCCTAAACTCGACCACCTCAGGATCCCTGTCTCCGGGTGTGACAGGACAACTGGCACAAACGTAACCCTCACCTGGACCTGTTAGGTAAGATCACTTCTTCACTGGAGCCTTTGAAGTTCCCAAGGGTGGATGGTTAATGATGTGTGTGAGCTTTGTAGATTTTTTTTTACTCTTTCTTTTTGCGGTAGACGAGGCATGGTCGAAACAGTCTCGGTAAAATCCGCCTCAGGTGGAAAGCTAAAGAGTAAGGAAAAAATAACACAGAGATTAAATCCTGGTTCCACAGGCGTTTCTTAACGACGGAGGGATTTCCCAGCGTGACATGGGTGTGTGGGAGGGGTGGGGATGCTTAAGGTGTGGTGAGGTCGTGTACAAAGTGGGGCAGCAGGGTACAGCGGAGCCTTAAGGGCATGGCAGGAAACCACACCAGGCTGAGGTACGGCGACGGGTTCCCGCGACTGTACATTTAGGCGTGGCAGAAGAGTTCTTAGAATTTACTGGGTTGGTAGAACTGGCGTATGAATGTGAGCGGTGTGCGTTCCTGGCAGGAGATGCGTATTGGCTTCTCTGGTTACAGCGTCTGTAGGCAATGTATTGATATTTGAACGTATTAAGGGATTTCATGCGGAGCAGGAATTTATTGATGTGGTTTACATATCCAGGACCTCACCATACTTTGGTCATCACGAAACCATTTCCCTCATCACAAGTCACCATACCTAATCCACTATCATAACCTTCTAAGCACTACCAGTGCCCACCACGAGTCTTTTTTTTCTTCCCATCACCTGTCTCTCCGCACTACCATACACTCCCCCGAGCACCACACCAATACTCGGAAGTTTATCATACCGACCAACATACTTCCGTCATCCAACCGAAGACGCTACTATAACTCTCCAGCCACCTCACCTTCCCCAGCAGGCAAGAAAGTCAGTGCTGAGCGTCATGGCTACTGCTCTGGTTGACGTGATAAGGGCTTATAAACATGCCAGAGATATGTGGGCATGTTAAGCATGTGTGGGCGTGGTAAGGATGTAGAGACTGCATGGTAGTGGTATGTGAGCACTGCAGCGGTGCGTGAACATGGCGGAGCTTGCGGGTGTGTATGGCGGCAGAAGGGGAGCACTTCAAGAATGTACAGGCGTTCCAGTGGGTTTTAAGGTATGGCAGGAACTCAGAGCACACCAGGTGGCACATATTGAGAGTTCTAGCCGGTAACCGCTGCCAACCATCACCTCCTTCCATGAAACACATCATCACCGTCTGGGGAGTTAGGGAAATAAGAGCATGGGCGTGTTGCGGTGGAAGTGGTGTGAGCCTGGGTCTGCGACTCCACAATATACTCACAGCTCCTCACTCGTGTTCTTCCTCCAGCGAAACCTATACTGAGGCCTTAGGTACAAGAATTATCATCCCAGCTTTGCTTCTAGGTTATCTGTCTGTTTTGAAGCTTAACAACTGTGCATAACAGAGCTTCTACGTTCATGATAATGCTGAGCAGAATTTTTGCACATCAAAAGTATAAGTAGCTTTTCAAACCTCAGCTTGGCTCTACTTGTTCTTAGCCATATGCTGGTTTAAGCTCTTCTGTCTTAAGTATCCTTCATGACCTCTCGCTTTATGAACTTAGGTAGAGCCTAAAAGAAAAGAAAAATAGAAGCTAAAAAAAAGTAACACAACAGAGGCATATGTAGTAGCACTTACAGGGTGACCACAAGAAGAGAAGATCGTGAATACTTATTAACTCTAGCCAGACACCGAATGATGATGATAATATAGGCAGCACTTGAGGAAGCCGCACCAAACACCGACTCATCAAGCCTCCTCGATACCTTATCCCAGGCGACTTTGGGGTTGTAACTAGTTTATACAGAGTCTGTTGAGGTAATCCTAAACATTCCTCACACGACAGATAAACCACGGTCGGGAACAAAAAGATATTATATGAAAGCAGTGTATATATATATACCTTCCGTAATGTAGGCATAAGGTTGCAAGGGAAGGACAACGACATCTGGAAGTCATACTACAGGATCATCTACCGTCAGAATGAGAGAGAATAGCGTTAGAAGAAAATTATGATATGACGTGTCATTTCCGAATCCTGCTTAGATATCAGCAGTACAGAGATTCTTTCCGAATACGCAATTCCAGGATACACAGTTTAGTTGGGACAAGGAAAACAAAGTAAGCGGGGCTATCTTGCTCTTTATTGAAGTTCATCTTTAATTCCGTTATCAAAAAAACAATTGTAGCTATTGAGAATGTCGACTTCATTTTTGTAGAAATTAAGGATAAACTGCCCAAGAAAATAAGAGTAGGACTGGTTTATAGGCTAAACCCTAATACCAGAGGTGGACGAGAGATCTTATGATCAGTTATCAGAAGTTTGTAATAAACAAGATTCCAACATAGCTGGAGATCGTAACACACCGGTATCTAAATGGGGAGAATCCTTTCCCATTAGCGGCGGTCGTAGACTCTACCTAAATTTGCTTGATAGTGGCCTAATCCAATTAACAGAGAAACCAACTCGTGACGAGAATATATTAGACTTAGTTTTAACAAGCAATTAGGATCTCGTTAGTAGTGTTAGAGTTTGAGAAACGTTTGGTACAATGTGTCATCGACAAATTACTTTGAGGTCACTTTCAACACAGTATGTAATTTTGGTCAACACCACAGTCGCAAAAAACATACCCCCTTTTAAACTTGCAAATTTTAATGATCGCTTCGCTCTCGAAAGGCAACCCTGAGATGAACATGGTCACTGAAAACTTTGAGGTCGCTTTCAACACAGCATGTAAAGTTGGTCAACAAGATAGTCGCAATAAAAAGAAAAAAAAAATTAAACTTGCAAATCTTAATGCTTGTATTGCTTTTGAAAGGTAACTCTGGGATATTATGGTAAATGAAAACGACATGAACGTACCTTAGAAAGGTATCAGTAAAACGTTCAAAGCAGTGGAGGGAACACATCTGTCAGTACGTAGTAGACGGTATATTTCTAAAACGAAGTAAAGGTGATGGAACGATGAAATATAAATGTACCTATTATTTAATCAGGAAAGTAATTCATAATCCAGTTACCAACATGATAGAATAAGTAGATTTACGTCTATCTATCTGTCTATCTATCTTTCTGTGTATATACCGTATTTTGTACCTCAGCAACAAAATCTATCAACAAAAGGAAAGTGCAGTCTCATTTCTTAAAGTTGTTCTGAAAGGCTTTAGAAATCGTTTAGGTTCTATTCATCTCCCTTGCTATTCATCCCTCCTTGCTAAGACTACAAACCACACTGTAGGAGTCAGTCGACTGCTGTAGCAGCATCTCTTCAGCCGGTATAGAGACGTTCATCAGCAGATGGGAAAACCAGCCCCAGTGATGCTGGTATAGGATCACTTCCTGCACTGTGACAACGCACCTGACAGTGAGGTATCGCACTCTAGGTGTTGAAGCATCCCTTCAAGTTAACATCCCTAGATGGACTGTGGTTATACT
>JAUUDZ010030820.1:0-11007 GCA_032361705.1 Panulirus versicolor
GAGAAGTGGGAGACCAAATTGGAGGTGGAAGGATGGAGTGAAATAGATTTTGAGCGATCGGTGCCTGGACATGCAGGAGGGTGAAATTTGTGCAAGGAATAGTGAATTGGAACAATGTGGTATATCGGGTTCGACTTGCTGTCAGTGGATTGAACCAGGGCATGTGAAGTTTCTGGGATAAACTATGGAAAGTTTCTTTTGGGCCTATATATGGAAAGGGAGCTGAGTGTGAACGAATGTGGCCTTTGTTGTGTTTTCCTAGCACTACCTCGCGCGCTTTCGGGGAGAGGGGGGTGCCATTTCATATGTGGCGGGGTGGCGACAAGAATGGCTGAGGGCAGCAATTATGAATATGTACATGTGCATATATGTATTTGTCTCTATATGTATTTATGTATACATTGAAATGTATAGGTACGTATATGCGCTTGCGTGGACGTGTATGTATCTACATGTATATGTGAATGGGTTCGGCCATTCTTTCGTCTGTTTCCTTGTGCTACTTCGCTAACGGGAGAGACAGCGACAAAGTATAATAGATGAAAATGTTGGCGATCGATGTCAATTACATTGAAATGATATTCTTTTTTCACCAATAATAAAATCTCATTTGTGGAGGCAAGATTAACTGTGCGGGGATGATCAAGTATACGGTAGGGAGGGCTTGAGAAGACTGGGAGGCGGTTCACTGGTAAGAAATGTGCAAAAATCCGAAAAGAAAATCCTTTGTCATCAGTTTGTCTCATGACTTGTCATACTCTAGCCAACAGAAGTGTAATACGCTGCAGAAGTTCCATTCACACAGAGTATTGACTCACTGGTGTCATACACATCCCAATGTGGATGTCTTGGACTAACTGGCGAAGGCGTGTGGCATTATTACTTCAGAGAAATTGGGTCATAAGATGGTGGTAGCTGAAATAGGAGTAGCAGAAGGTTACTTGCCTGGCATCTAAAAGCAGAGCTCTGAAAGTGTGGCAAAACAAGTGACAAAGGTAAAAAGATTCTGTATGTATCTGGTGAAGTCTTTCCCGAGTCATCTTAATAATGTTGGTGAATGCACGGGGGAGGATGGACTTCTTATGTAGCAATACATAATGAATAATACCATGTATTTACAAGGATGTATAAACAAAGCTCTTAAGCCTACTGTAAGAGAGGCAGCAAATTTCACAAAAATATTTGTCATAACATCAGCTTTTGAATGGAAAAATATAATTGGAAACTTACTGTGTGATGGCTTAAAATTCCGATATCTGGGCCAAGATTTCACAGTTTAGTAGCATGTAGTTGATGAGTTAGAAATCATCACAAAATGCTATGTTCTCTTTTTTTATAAGGATCCAGAAATAAGGCGGTCACCTTATGTCTTTACTATTGACGCACACTGAATAATCTATTGTGCACCCCTTTCTGCACTGTGAGCGGTGGTGCAAGAGAAGATAAAAGTACACAAACGGTCTAGCAAGTGGGTCACAGTGACTGAATCATTTAACCAGTTTCATGAATGAACTCTTTATAGCTGGCAAAGTTGGGATAATCATTGAATGGCAACACACATCTTGTAAAGACAGGAGATATCTTTGAATCCCATGCTTTTACAACACAACTTGTTATACAACATTCCATGTATCGCTTGTCTCGTATCCCACTTTCACATTCCCAAACATTTCATTTGGTCCCTACAGTAGAATAAACGTTTTAAGAACAACCATATCTTACACTATATCATGGAAGCAGCATACAGTGAGCATTACAAAAAAAATCTTCCCAAAAATTGTCGGTGCCTTATCGGTGCCGCTGTCATTTTATTTGTGAGTAGCATTTCCATATCTATAGAATCTCATTCGACTCAGGACTACTTACATATCTGTGGCGACACTTTATCCAACTCTTTCGTCGCCAGTATAAAATCACACACGTCTCATGAACCATAACTTCTACAGAGTACATTGTAGTAACTGCTCCCGTGAGCTTTCTCTGTGTGTCTCATCCGCTGAGACCTGAACTCGGGGCACGCAACAAGGCTGCTACTTCCCAAATTATCTGTGCAGACACCAGTCACTCGAGGGTTGACCATGATTATATTACCTTTCCTCGAAAAGGAAGCTGTATAAATCTCTTTCATCTTTCCTTTTCCTTATTCCTCTAATTCTCTCACACTTAGGAGTCAGGTCCACAATTACGTAAAGAGTTTACATTAATTATTTCTTAATTATTATTCTTAGGCTCTTCATCCAAGAACACAATATGGGACATGTTTATACCCGTAATATGTCAGCTACTACAAACTGAATGTCCATCTTACCTGTTCGTTATCAACAGGAGAAATAAACAACATCAAGGCATCTACTGACCCTGATAAAAGGATTCTTCATGCATGATATATGGTGTTATACGGACTAACAACAAGTGTCAATTTCCGTGTTTCTTGACTCAGTGATGTCTATGTCATGGTCTTCGAAAAGGAATGTTTTCAAACTAAACACACAAGTATACCTGAGACATAGTCATCCGGGTATCATCCGAATGAGTGAAGTAGGATCTTCTTCAGGTACTCTGCCTCTAGTACTGTAAAGACCTTTCTCTCATCTATAATCTCAGTTATCAAAGGGCATGTTTTCAAGCATTTCAAGTCTTATATAAGGCACTAGAACAAGAGTAGTGCAACATAATCATACGAAGAATAATTTTGTGTAATATAGAATACATAAACTATTTGAAAGTCACCATTATAATGTGATAGAGGGTAGATACAATCCTGAGTGCATAATGCGATGCTCTACACTGAAGACCGAGTCAGGTTGTACTAGTTCTTCCAGGATAACGAGATCTTACACTCTCACTATGTGACCCTTTATTCAGTTGATGCTCCTTGTGGTAACAACTCTTTATGATAATGTTTATAGAGAAAGTTTTATTCTTTCAGGAGAGATGGTACGAGTTAGCTTTACACAATAATATGAAACTTGATTTAGTATGGTAACTGTATCATTATAAGATGGTAATGATCATGATTCCATTAGCTTACAAATGTCTATAACTGGTACTCGTAGGCAGGGTCTTATGTAGGGTAATTATCGGGTAAGTATCAGGTTCAGGCTCCTTAACTTCACTTCTGCGTCGTTGAAACAAAAAAGACTCATTTTTGAAATAATCACCCATGCATCACCCAATCCAAGCCTCCCCCTACACACACATAGTTTGATTAGTTCACACAGGATTACATATCAGTTAGCAGTGTTGAAAGGAGATTTGATACAAAGCTGGAGGTGTAATAAGACTCATTGTTAAGAGTTAAGAGATTATGTAAGTTGAATGACAAAAGATATTTCATCCTGTGTAGAAGACGAATGAAATTCATCCTTTCAGAAGTTTTACATGTAAAAGTAAATATATAAGCCTGAAGACATATACTTGGCTGGATTTGGTTATGGGGATGTTCAAGTTATTCGTTCAGGGTCTGAGTAGCTCTCCTGTCACACAACCTCCATTGTACAGTACAAGTAATGATGTGCCACGTTTCTTGATTTTAGTCGTTTCAGCTCAAAGTTCAGTGAAGAAAAAGCTTTGATAACTTTCATCAGTAAAGGAACCAACAATTCTGTCTCTTGATTCATATATCGAATCCATCTCATCCTGTATTACAGGAGGTACACAGGCAAAATTAGAGATAATAGCACAGATGTTGAGTAATTCATTGACTTTCTGTATTAGACGTGGGGGAGAAACAACTAATTTTCTTATCTTAGTTTTGCTTATGTCTTTTAACCACCCTGAGTAGATTGTGTAACTTTAGTCTCTCATTGTTTCTCAGTTAGGAAACTTATACAATTTCATTTCTTTCGAAGGACGTGATTTGGTCTAGGTTAAGCCAATTATTCTAGGAACAGATTTATACATTTTAAGGAATGAATCAGAACGGCAGATTTGGCATTTCTTTAATGAGGCTTTGATGTGATATTGAATCTCCCGAGCAGCTTAGGTAGTTCTAAGAATTACTGGATGGTTTGAACAAACTCATTCTTGAATTCTTTCACATCGTCATACATTATGACGAGATGCGTACCTTCTCGACATGTGGGATACAAATTTGTCCCACTGATCGGTGGGATAGTGAGTCGATCTTGTCAGAATTTACTCCGGGAAATCTGATATTAGAATATTGATTTTGGTTGCTCTAGGACAGTTATTGCTTGATATATCGCGAACAATGGTAAAAAAAAAAAAATATAGTATGATAAGGTAAAACCGAGAAAGTTTTCAGACGTACGATTAAAAAATCCAATACACAGTTGGCAATAATTCATCCATATCCTTGACAGAATAGAAAATGGTGTCTGCTGGGGTGACATGTATTTGGGAAAGAGTTTTATAGTGCTGAGCGGGATATTTGTGTCAGCAGTATGGGAGATATGAAAAGGAAAAATGGCGGGGTCGAGTGAACAACGCCCTCGGCAGGAAGAAACAGGCGAGGGATCGGAGGACCTAAATCTGATAGCAAGAGAGAAATACAGAAGGAAATGGCCAGATCTGGGTCCCGTAATACATGTAAATGACCCTAGGTTCCCTACGAGCTTACGTCTTCATGAATATCCAGTGACGTCAACCGTTGTGGTCCATTTAAACTGATGTGACAGGATATGATAATGGATAATGGTGGATCATCTTGATATGAGAGATGCCTTAGACTAGAGTTTGGTAGGTATGTCATATCCCAGTAAAGACCTTGGTGAAATATTTTCTCTCAACACTAATTCGAACATTGGATTTTTTTTCCCTTTGACATGTAACGCTGATCGATTAATAGATGTATGATTCTAGTAAACAGAAAATGGTAAACTGAATATTTTACTAACCCTAGGAGAGACTACCAGGTATTGGGTTCGTTGCAATATATAATGGAGTTAAGGCAGCCTTTTCCTGAGGGAAACAATGTTCCTGTTCGGGATTGATGAGAGTAGAGATCCATTTTGCTTAACTACTTTTACGATGACAATCAAGAGGTTATGGTGAACTGGTCAACGTAATGATGGTAGTTCCTGCTTTAGTACAGAAGACAATCATTTTTGTTTGAATTATTACCAATAGAGATCGCAAGGAAAGTTACGCTTGTATAGGGAGATTCACGTACTTTACTAGGATAATGAAAAGATGAGTTATAAGAAAACTGAAATAACCAGTCAATGTTAATGATCGTTTCCTCTCTCTTTCTAGATTGCTGAGAGATGTACCTTTAGTTGCTGAAGATGCCATCATGGTAGACAGTTCTTCCTTATAACATTCTTGAGTTGAATGATTTCTTCTGTGTGTTCTTTGAAAGTTAGTGAAAAGGACAAACTTTGAGAAATTTAAGGCTGTAGAGCGCACAGTAGTGTGCAAACAGAGAAGGAAAGGGCGGACGGGGTGAGTGTAGCGCTAACATGATTCAAGAGTTCAGTGTTAGAGTACATAGGAACGACAGATGATATAAGAACTAATGTTGTTTATTGAGTTTATCTGCTGCAGGATAGTAAATATTACCTAAATTCCTAATAATCATACATGGCGACGGGATGGAAACACAAAAAGCTCCTTCCCTACCCATCACTTCTTTCGGCACATCAGCCGGTAGAAAATCAACTATAAAGGTGCACCATGTAGTATGGAAAGTGGAAACTGGCATAACAATTTCATGGAAAATTGTGTCATTGGGAAGCACATTTTGACAAAGGTTCAGACGAGAGAACTCTGGGAGGGAGGCTGAAATCTAGAAAAAAAAAAAAAAATAAAAGGCGTCCATATTGCTCTTTTTGAACAGGCTTATCCTCCGATGATTGATTGTGATAGAGTATTTATTTAGTCGTTATTTCCATGCCTTAGCAGTTCCCGTCTCGCCTACATCTCATAGTCGTTCATCCCAGCTTTTTTCACATTTCTTTTCGCATTAACTAGCATAGCAGAGGTAAACACATGCCCCAAATAATAACATTCAGGATGGAAGGAAAAAATGAAGAAATTCATCAGAGCTCCATACGTGTTTGTAGACGTAACTCTTGAATGTAGAGGTATAAGGGAAAGGGAAGATATCAGACGTAAGAGAATCCTACATCTTTACTGCTCCAGGGAAGAAGGAAGGATCATTATGGTCAGTCCTGTGCCCAGCCTACAAGTCAAGAACTCGAAGTCTGTATTTGGTGTTGCCGGGCTCCTCCTGCAAGAGGTGACACTGCGAGTAAAAAGTTACCTTTGGCAAGGTTGTATCACTGGGAGTACGGTGTCATAAAGTTGTTTATTTTTCATGAGTCCACTTTCCCTGCAACTGGAAGAAGCGCTGTACTGCGCTGCAGGAGCCTTCTAAAGGAGGTCCTGGGTAACACCAGAGCTCTTTCATAGAAACTGGTCTTAGAGAAAAATGGATAAATAAATAAAAACCTCAGTTAGATGTCTTTCGATTCTGTAATTTTTAGAAAAAAAGTATAGAACATCAGATTCTTTGTTGCCCCTCTGAATATTCTTCATATTTTATCTTTCTTTTGAATCACGTTAGGTGACCAGAGCTGAAGAGAGTAATCTGAACGTGGTCTAAGGTGTTGTAAAGAGTGTATGCTGCATCACTTTCATCAAATAGTTTGTATACCTGGCGGTAGACATTGACTAACATGAAGTATCTAGCGTGTCACTTCTGAGACAAAGGGCAAATTGATGCTGCGTATTGGGTTGTGGTGTGGGCAAAGTAATAACAAGATAAAAGGAATTCCATATCTTCACGTCGTACACTTCATTATGACACATTTTTTCATGGACCCACATATTGCCGTTAGAATGATCTATGAGTTCGTTAAGTATCAAGAAGGTTTATGACGGGTGTGCAGTGAGCCAACATTACAGTGACATTGAAATTTTCTTCCTGCCAAATCGCAAAACCTTCCTATAGGTATATACTTTCCCCACGTACTGTATGAATATGTCATTACAAATGATTAATTACCTGTTAACATAATGTCATTTAGTCTAAACTTATGCGTTCTCTCACCCAAAACCGTTCTGGAACGAATCTACCGAACTGGAATAGGATCACATTATCTCAGGTGTTTAATATGTGTCTTTTTTCAGAATATTTGCTAGCATTTACCTTTCCCTGGAGTAATCATGAAGAAATGAAGACGTGGTGAGAAAATGAAATAATAACATATGAATAACATCTAGAAAGTGAGAGTACAGAGCCTCATACTGACCATGGATCAGCTTAAGTAAAATTCAGTCAGCTCTGCTGGTGGACCCCATTTGCTTTTAAGTGCAGCCTGACATGTCAACTGAGTGCTACAGAAAATGGTTTTATCAAGATTGAGTGTAATTGTCTATGTAAGTCACGTTGCGTGAGTTGTAAATAATGAACACACCAGTGTCAAGAACGTGTTCAATACTAGACGGAACTTCGAATCTGCCAAAGATTATGGATTTGAATGAAAAGTATGTTCATTAATAATTATGCACAACATGATACGAAAGATAATTTGCAGTAAAATAAAAATCAGTTCTCCAAGTGTGTCCATCGTTACTAGGAGAGTTATGGTGACTCATGTATAGTACAAGAACGCGTCTCTATAACATATATTTCTTTAAGTATTTGAACAGTCGTAGTTCCTAGCAGGATCAACCATTTCACTTCTCTTTGTACAATGATTAGTGTTTTCATGATAATGATGCGTGATTATCCTTTCAGCATCATGCATCCAGTAAGAGGTAGAGGAAGATACTCAAGATAATCTTGACAAAGAGATTCAGGTGGTTTAGGAAGCTCGACTGCAACAAACAGTATTCAGATATCAGGTCAAATCTCTTATGTCTCTCAGTGAGGACAGCTTATTTGATGGTATTGGCTTTCTAAAGACCACACGATGAGGCTTCTTGAGAAAATTTATCGTTGACTGCTTGTTACAGCCATTTCCTATCGTTGGTGTGTTTAGTGAAATTATGACACATTCAGTTATCTCTGTAGCTAGTTCATCCCCAGAATGACAAAGAAAACCATCATGGATTTCACAGAATTATCTTACCCAACATTCATTACGAATGACGTAACCTAACTTAACATACACACAAATATCAGTATGATAAACTACTACAAACATTGCTTGTGAAAAAAAATTACAAATATTACTATAATTTTGAAATTTAAAAAAATCACTGGAATGTCAAGAACGATTGGGTAATTTGATGACACACTTATAGCACTCGAGGTCTATGGGTATATGATAATGAATTGTACTATGCAGGAACGGTTACTCCTCCACTAATGTACTGATTAGATATGTGCAGACATTATAACTATTTGGCCAGAAGATGGGCATGACAGCAGAATTTTCGATAACTTTCAAGTGGGAAAAATGACTGAAATAAGGAAATAACATATGATGAACACTTGCTTGGAGGCAAGTAGTCGTCCTGATGCTTTAATATCCAGGAGAGGGAGGTCGCCGTGGGTGCTGTTTTCCATCATGAAGTTGAGGCCTGACTTTACCATAATCCTCCTCCTTAACTTCTGTAGCTCCTCCATGTCTCGAAGTCGAGCAAAGATATCCTCCACATATCCAAATTAAACTGGTGCTTCTCGATTTCTTCAAAACTCTCACTCCACAGTCCCTATATAAAAGTTTGCGAAGAGCGAGGTGATATTTTGAAGACACCGAGAAGCACTAATTTACTGTCGGTATGTGGACGAGTTTGAGACATAGAAGAGCTACAGGAGTTGAGGAGGAGGCTCATGGAAAAGTCAGGACAAAACTTCACGATAGGAAACAGCACCCCCGACGCCCTTTCTTTACTGGGTATACTATTAATCAAAACAATCGGACGACCACTTCAACACCCGTGTCTACGTCAAAGCCACCGATCCTGGACACTGTCTGAATGGCAAGAGTAGGTGCCCCCAGCAGTATAAGGACTCCACCATGAATACTTATGTGAAGAGAGCCGTATCCCACTGCTCGTCTTCGACCTCTACCAATAAAGAACTAGACTGGAACACTCATGTCTCAGTTGATAATGGATATTCAGACAAGGAAAGTAGCGCTTCTATTCGAAAGAACCTGGAGAGATGATACCGAGGGAACTACTCAAGACAACCGCCGAACCAGATGCCCCTAAATCAGACAGAGCACCCTGACTCCATCCGCCTTTACGACAAGGCCTTCATGTATACTTCGTACAAGTGGGATGAACGTGTGATCAAGGGCATGATTAAGAGAAACCTAAGGCAAAGCAACAGCGACCAGAAAAATTTTTTTTTCTATTACCAAAGCAAGGAAACATTACATCTCTTACATAAAACATCCCAGCATCAAGACCAGCGACTTTCCAGAGGAGTCATGTAACATACACGAATTCCAGTACCCACACGAGGACTGCACGTCCTGTTCGTCATATACAGGAATGACCAGAACAAAATTGTCCAGACGTATTTCGTGTCATTTACAGAGTGGGAGATCGATGATACGCTTACATATATTTTGTATCATTGATATTTCATTTTGTTTTGTGTGCGTTACGTAAATCTTGAATGATATATATTATAAAAATGTTACGTTTCTTACAAGGTGAGGTAAGGGTTCCCTCCTAATTCATTTTCAATTCAAAGTATTATAGACTTCAGAGTAGAAAACTTTTTATACACAAACGCAATGAATCCGTTCCCAGCAAATACATACTCAATTTCTTTTTTTTTTTCTGATCTTCCCTACAAGAAAGTGTTTACTTTTCAGAAATAACATGAAATGGGATCTAAGTTTTCTCATGTCAGTGCGCCAGTATTAGCAACATTTTTTCAATGGTAATTAGAAAAAAATGAAAAATACTTTGCATTCATAACAACATTTCAGAATTAACGTTGATTTTTACAGCTTTGGGTAAGTTGATGCAGCACAACAGTGTAACTCAGGACTTGTTGAAATTGTATCCCTCTTCATCTACAAAAATATACAGAAATCTGAAAAACTCAAACAATTCTTTGTACTTCCTATCGCAGAATTTCATGACCAGTAAACAGAACTACAAAAACTTAAAAAAGCTTAAGATTTTGTTACTTTCGTAGTTCATAGATGGTGATATAGTACGAGATGGTGCCTTCAAGATTATCATTAACGTTTTCTTAATTTTCCCAGATGATTATTAGGGAAGCAATATAAAACTGACCCACGAGATCTGATGACAGCATTTTCTCATCCATATAGTAAGCACAAACCTAATTATCTCAGCATTTCAGGGTTAGCTTTGTGATTTTCCTTGCCACATGTAAACTAATATAGATCTAGTGAATTAATTAATATTTTTCCCAAATTCTAGTCGTCACTATCTTTAAGATAATTGCAGAAAAGTGATAACAAACTTAACTGTGCATATTACAGCATAGTATTATCGTCATCAAAAAAGTACTGCATATAATCTTAAATGACAATGCATTGATATTTCAGTGTCATTTTTGGCAGAGAATAAAATGAACATTTCATTCTGTAAAGAAAAAAGTATATCATATTCTCTCGTCGAAAAAGTAAACTTTTGTAAACTTATAGACTCTGCAAAAATGAAATTACTGTATCAGTATAGCTAATGAAGCTACTGACTTTACAGGCTTTGAAGTTGATATGGGTTCCATGACAGCACAAGTTTTATGAGAATCAAATAGGCGAAAACATCCGTTATTGTTAATAAGCTGAGTGAAATATTCCTTATTGTCTGCTTTGTCTTCTCTACGCCGGTGTCCATAATATCATTCCACAAACTCTTGCAAACCTTTCACGTGGTTTCTTTATCTAGCCAAAATGAACTAGGTTTATCGTGTTCTGTCTACTCCCTGTCTCCTCACACTCGTTTTCATTACTTTTCATTCCTTTCTCTTGTCTTCGTTCGAGTTATCTAAGAAGTTGTAAACAGCAACGTGTCTGCACATGCAGGTACTGAACGCACAAAGCAATCTTTGGTAATGGTGGTGAACCTAAGGCTCTTGGTGCTGGTCGTGTTCACGATGGT
>JAUUDZ010030831.1:0-11007 GCA_032361705.1 Panulirus versicolor
CACCCTCCTCCGCACAACTCTATCTATAGCCCATGCCTCGCAACCATATAACATTGTTGGAACCACTATTCCTTCAAGCATACCCATTTTTAGATAATTATAGATAATTCAGGTGTACTTGCTTAGGTGAGTGAGGCTATGATTACTGAAAATCTTAAAAGAATGAGTTCATTTTATTCGCAAAAGTGATTGTTAAATGATTTTTGCCATGAACAAAGTTTTTTTTTTACCTTGAGATGTTTATTTTATTAAAATCAGATATGCATTTGAATGTTGGTGCACTTGTAAAAATCACAAGGAAGGAACACCCTTACCTGTCTTTGATAAACGGATCCCTTCTGAGAAAATGGAACTGTAAGCATAATTGTATTCTATGAATCCTTCTGAACAGTGAATTGGATATACTATGGGCCTTCTCTATCAGTCTCAGTATTCTCATGTACATCACAGACTAAACACAGTAAGAAGTCAGATACAGTTTAATTTTCAGTTTGATTTTGTGTTAGATTATTATACATGTGTACTCACTGATATTGGGTGAGAGTTAAGCATACTACATCGTCATGGGTTAGGGTGACCATGGTCTTTATCAAGTTGGTGTAGGGCCTTGAAAGCAGTGTTTGACTCCTGGCAGTATTGCTCTTTCATATTGTAAAAGATGGTTCCTAAACCAGTCTTCTAGAACTTGTATTTATCCAAGCCTTCTTATTAGTTTGCCATTGAACTAGTAGGGCCTTCTGACTAAGACCTGTTAAGGCTGTAGGATTCTGAGAATGGAATTCTAGTTTTTGCTTACTTTGAAAATCACCTACAGTATTACCACACACCAGCAGTGTTATTTTATCTTTCACTTCCCTGAAACCTATATCAATCGTCCCTTCCCTGATGTTATGTAGTTTCTGAATTGATCAGACCTTTCTTTACTGGCTAAGAAAGGCTCATGACTTGAGTCCCTCTCTTGCTTTAGGCATTCATGCAGTTTCACTTTCTTAGATGTAATAGTATCCTTTTTATGATTTTAGTTTTCCACCCATAGTCCCAAGATTTTCTTCTATTTTAAGTGTTATTTGACTCAGCATGTTAAATCTGCCGAGAGTGAAGTAGATGAAGCCACAGAACTTTTAATTTCCCTCTTGGATAGTGGCTGTCTTAATATGAATCTCCTTTGTCTGTCTGTCTTGGCAGTCTGTCTACCACATTCTTGTAAATCACTGTGGGGAATGGTTTGATAGTGTACACGTATATTGCCCACTGCTATATGGTTTGTCATGATTCACCTCCTGGTTTGTACCTGCAAATTGAAGGCCAGAGCTGGGGGTCATGGTATTTTTTGCTTCTTCTCCATAATTTTTGAGCCATTGGAGGAATTAGTATGATACTCTGCACAAGTGTTACCCACCATTTGTTAATGTGTCATGACATCCCCACGGGTCATATCTTCAAGGTCAAGGTCATAGATGAGAACAAAGTGTTAACAGCAAGGTTGTGATAGTTTTCATTTCTGCTCCATGATGTCAGAACCAAAAGAGGGATTAGGATGCTACTCTGCAAATATTACCAGCCACTGGATGGTCTGTTATTGTCTGTCTGCAGGGCCATACCCTCAGGGTCAAGGTCATATCTTGAGGTTATAGCATTCACAGAAGTCATAGTATGTTTGTTTCCACTCCATAACTGTGGAACTAGTGGAGGCATTGGGATGATAGTGAATATGAATATTACTGACTCATCCTAGGTCCTTACCTTTAAAGTCAAAGTCACAGAGGGATCATGGTAATATTCATTTCACCCAATAACCTCAACCAGTGCAGAGAATGGTATGATACCATGTACAAAAGGGGGGGGTGCATCCCTGCAGAACAGTATTTTGTGATAGGGACATCCAAGAAATATTTAAGTACATAGCAATAGATAGTTGACCAATGAAACAGTAATGACATGATCAAAACTCAGAGTTAAATGACACAAGTATTATATGGCTTCACACTCACTGCATAATCAATCAACTGATTGAATTTATGCTGCATGCATATAACATCATAACTTGCCTCAAAAAAATTCCAGCCCAAACTTGGTACATGTGGTCCCTAAATGAAGAATGACTTGTGCAGAGGCTGTGAATATAGGCATTTCAGCCACATATTGTGAAATAACAGGGATATAATAGCATATCAGTGGAAAGATACTTTGATATTTATTTTTAAGACAACATACAATAAATCAGTAAAATCACTGTCAAATCACAGAAAATGAAAAATCGCCTAACTGTGTAGAGGGTCTGCTGGCATCTACTATATATACAAACATTAAGTGCACTGTAACTCACAGATGGTAGCATACATGGAAGTGTGGTGGGCTTTTTGTAGAGAGTATTCCAGCCTGTTGTAAGAGAAAAAGGTTTTTCTGAAATTTTGGGGCAAGTCTGATTGTTGTCATTAATGGGAAATAGTGTGTGGATATGTCCACCTGATGCAGTGGTTAAAGAGCTATGATTCATGTGGAAGACTGCTGTCTCAGCAATCGCAAGCTGCCGTTTTAAGTAAAGATTGACTAAAAGCATTGACATTTGAAACTCCTAAACTCCCTAGCTCTCAATGTGGTGTTGGAGTAAGTGTCTCATCTGATGCTTTCCCAAGGAGGTCTTCTAGAGGGTGCATCATTTTGATGATTCTTTTAGGAACGCAGTTCACTCAGATACTTTCTTTTAGGGGCATGTTTTGGATGCTCCTTCCTGGGAGAATCCTTCAAGCTCATCTGAAGGAACAGTCATCAAGTGCCTTAAGAGCTAATAATTACCTGTTCCTTCTTGGAGTGAGGTAATGAAAAAATCAAAGAAACCTAAAAAATGCAGGTCAGAACCAGCTTGTTGTGGGCTAAGTAACAAGAACAAGTCTTTAGATGACGAGAGAGATCCATCCTGGTCATCTGTTTTATTTCCTTGTCATCATCCTAAAATAGTAAAGTCGTCATCTGCCTCAAGAAAAAGCTTTTGGAACTTCCTAATAAATGTTGTTAATATTGTAGTCCCCTTAAAAGGAGTCGAAGAAAAGGATAGCAAAGTAAAGACTCTCTCCCCAACCTCCACTTCCTTCAGTAGTGAACCAGATGGAAAACAAGTTGAAAAGTTGGTCTGGCCTTAACACTACTTAAAGAAAATGGAAGTGCAGTCCCTTTAAAAGCAGTGGAAGAAAGGATAGTTATGGCTTTCTCTTCACCTTCTACTCCCTTCGGCAGTGCACTAGATGTAAAGAAGGTAGAGAAAAATACCTTGCAGGGTCAGCATGCATGAAGGAAATCATTATAGGAAGGTCTTAAAGTAGGATGAACATGCATAATTCATGCATCCCATCACCAACAACATGCATCCCTTCACTTCTTTGTTATACAGACATTAGTGAGGATAAACTTGAGCACCACCCTCATGATTTACCATGTCTATATTGCTCCTTATGTGGAAGGATGATACAATAATTCTCTCTTGCTCCCCTAAGGCAGGAGACTTGGATTAATCAGTGTTGGTATGTTTCCATAGTATGACCAGGGAGAAATTTTTGGTTGAGAAGGTGGCTTAATATACCACTACAATATGATGATTGATTAAATGAACAACTCAGTAGTGGAGAGTGACAGGTGATAATCATGCCTGATTTTGAAGATGTTACGACTGTTACTCTGAACATATTCTGGAAGCTTGTTGCTCCCGTCAGTAATGTCGCTGGCGAAGAAGTATTTTGTACTGTCCATATTACCTCAGTGACCTCAAAAAACTTTTATTCCATTTCATCTCATTAGTATTACTGGCACTATTATAAAGAGATTTTTAATATCAGCATTGTTGAATCCTTTCAGAATTTTAAAATATTCTATTGCTTCAAAGACACCTCTTTCTTAGAGGGAACGAGTTTAATTCTCGCAATTTGTCCTCATGTGGTTTGTTATGCAAGGAAGGAATTAATTTATTTAATTTTCTGTGCTGCTTCCAGTTCAATGATATCCTTACTTAAGTTGGGGGCCCATTACTGCACTGCATATTTGAGGGGGTTCTATCTAGGCATAGATATATTGGCAATATCACCTTGATTTTGTATGTGAAGTTTCTGTTAATAGATTCTAACATTCTATATGCTTTCTTGCATCTTTGTTGTATTACTGGGAGAATTTGAAGTTGTTGGAGATAGTGACCCCTAAAAACCTCACACAAGTTATGTCCTTTATCTTGTGGCCCATCAGTTCATAAGCATATTGTTTGTTAGGTTTCCTGCTTGCAACAGCTGACATTTTAAATGACATTTGCCATTTTCTAGACCAAATCTTGACCATGCTGCAATTTTATCAAGACCTCCTGTAATCTTAGCATATTTTCTTCATTTAATATGGCATTGTCAATCTTTTGCCATCTGCAAATTTGGACACTAAGTTATTTAACCTTATATCAATATCGTAGATATAAATGATGAAAAGTATAGGCCCAAGTACAGATGCATGGGGACCCCCCTGGTAATGGGTGATCATGGTGATGATTCACCATTCATTATGACTATGCCTCCTATCACACATCCAACCTTCTATCCAGTTTCCTATGCAACCAGTAATCACCAGGGCCCAGATTTTAGGCATCAATTCAATGTAGGGGACTTTGTTGAATGCATTTTGGAAGTCTAGAAATATAGGTTTACCTGTAAATGTTGTGAGGCTAATAGGATGGTAATTGCTAGGCATTTCATGGCTTCCCTTTTTGAATATAGGAGTAATGTCTGCCAATCTTCACTCCTGCATGACTTTTCCTTCTTTTAGAGATCTATTGGAAATATAGGTTGACAGTTTGGCAGTTTCATGTTTGATATTTTTGATTACTCGTGGATTAAAATGATCAGGACCTGGACTTTTATTAGTTTTCAACTTATCTGTTTGTCTTAATACTTTTCTGTTTTCATGTGAGTGCTGTTTATCAGCCTTAAAATTTAGTCACTGCTTTTTAATGTAAAAACAGAACTAAATAGTTTGTTCATAGTTGTTGCTATGGGTGTCCCATATTTGTCTACTAAGGGACCTATCCCACTCCTTATGTTTCTTGTTACTGATACATCTGTAAAATGTTATAGGATCTCTATTTCTATCTCTTGCAGTACACTTGTCATACCCTCCCTTGTCATGCTTAGTAAATCTTTTTACATATCTTCTATATGTGTTAGATTGTATTGAATATATGGATCATTGCCTGGTTTCTTAAGCTTCTAGAACTCATTTCTGTGCCATATAGCTCTTGTGATACCATTCAGGAATGATGATGTTTATTGTTTGAGTCATGCAGAGGAGCAAATGCTTTTTGTTGATGCATAAACTGATGCTTAAAACAGGCCCATAATTTTTCTGGGCATTTAGCATCAAGGATAAGACTCTTTAATTTGTTGTACAACCCATTAAAATCTGCCTTTTTTAAAAGTTGGAGTAATGATAAAGGTTTTAGGGGAATCGGTTTTGATATTTACATTGAACCTAACCATGTTATGATCACAAGCCTAAATATTTACCAACACAGGTATTAGTTACAAAGAACTCTTGGGATGTTAGAACTAAAGCAAGTATATTAGCTTTCCTCATTATCTCTGTGACAGTTAGGTAGAGGAAATTGTCTTCGACAAATGTGATAAGTTTAGAAGATTCACTTTCTACACCTGAGATAGTTTGCCAGTTTATTTCCTTCAGAATGATTGAGTCTGTATCCTGTATTGCTCATTGTAGATTTTCATATAAGACAGTGGCTGACTTAGGTGTCTTTATTTGACATTTATGTAAAATTTGGAAATTTTTTTTAATGTGGGAACACTTGCGTGTTCCCAGATTTCCACGTACATTGATTTCTGTCAAGAGAATCTCCAAGAATTATGGAACAGTCATCGTTGCTTTTTACTTGCAAGTTGCTGAGAACTGCAAAACGATTGCTCATGAATGAGACAAACCGGGGTGGGAGGGGGAAGGTGGTCCCATGAGGAAGGGGGAGGGGAATGGCTGGATGGGTGTTTGAGGTGTGTTGTAGACCTGGAGGAGGTTTTGGAATTAGGGCAAGGGAGGGCCTTAGTGGAGGGATACGAATGGAAGTTCAGATGAGAGTGAGAGGCATTTAGGTGTAGGCAACATGATGGTTGGGTGAGGGTTGGAGTGAATTTGATGAGATTTAGGGGGAGGGTGCCAGCGGGGGAGCGATAGGGTATGCAGTGGGCACTGAAAAAGTGTTGGAGGCAGGTGCGAGGGGGAAGGTAGTGAGGATAAGGTCATAGTGCACCATTTTGAAATACTATATCTCATCCTTGAGTGTTATATTTTCTGCCATTAAGGCTTCGAGTGCTGCCTTGATGTTACTTCTGTCAATCTGTGTAATCTTTTATGGTTTGCACAGAACGAAAAATTTTTGTATGTTCCATCTACTCCCGTTACTGTAAAACTTTGATAATGCACTGACCACAGGATGGACATGGTTTACAAGAGTTTATATGAGAAAGACAGACAACAGGAGGCCTGATTGGCCCGTGACTGAGTTGTCTGGTAAAAAAGTTTAACGACAAGAAAATATAATTCCACTTTGCAGTTTTATAAGCTATCACCAACTCCCTGCTGCTGTACATTAGCCTTCTAGTGTCCTCGTTACCACTGTCATTCATACAGTTTGTTCCTGGTGTTTTTCTCAGAGAATACCTGAATTTATAAATATTTGTCTAAAAGACTTTTGAACGTATTTATTCATAGCATTCTACGTCTGACGGTAACTTATTCCAGTACTCAGCTCACCTAGAAGAAAAGAAGCTACGAAGTCTACATTTTTGAGATCCAATTGTTTTAGCCTCTTCATATGCCAGATTTTTAAGGGATAGGATCAGTTTTGTTGCATGTGTTTGTACTTGGTCTAATTTTTCATCATCTTTTATGATAGTTTGGGGACCAGAACTGGACTTCATATTCAATATGTGGTCTTGCTAGAGAATTATCTATTGTGAAAATTGTTTCTGGTATCTTGTAATCAACGTTCCTGACTGTGAAACCTAACATTTGGTTGCCTTTTTTTCTTGCTGCTTGACACAGTTTAGTGCACTTCAGATTGTTACTTGTGACAACTCTGAGGTCCTTTCCTTCATTTACTTTAGTTGGAGAGTTCCTGAATAGTTTGTAGTCTTAACATATATTCTTGTCCCCAAAGTGTATAACTTTACGCTTATCTACATTAAGCTTCATTTGCCATCAGTCTGACCTTTCTTCTAGTAAATTAGGATCTCTTTGAATCATTTCACAGTCCCTCCTGTTTACAGCTCTACCTCCTAGTTTAGTATCATTAGCAGATTTGGGGAACTTAGAATTGAGATTGAGTTCTAGGTCATTAATGTATATTATGAAAAGAATTGGGCCTAGGACTGACCCCTGTGGCACACCACTTGTTGTGTCTAGCCAATCTGTGGCTTCGTCGTTTAATACTACACGCTGCTTTCTTCCAGTAATCCAGTCTCTGATCCATGTACAGAGTTCTTCACCGATTCTGTGTGCTTTGAGTTTAAGTAAAAGTCTCTTGTCTCTATCGAAAGCCTTATGGAAATCTAAATAATACTAATCAGATGGTACTTTTTCATCCCAATTCAGATATATAACATTAAGAAATTTCAGCAAATTTGTCAGGCAGGATCTTCTATTGTAGAAACCGTGTTGGTTGTCTGATATAATCTTTTGGTCTAGATGTGTGACAATTTTATCCCATATTATTTTTCCATCGTTTCACCGAACAGTGATGTAAGGCTAATTGGGCAGTTTTTCAAGGCACACTTTTTGTCTCCTTTCTTATATGTAGTTTCCAGTCAGTTGGCACCTGACCATCGTATTGAGATTTGTTGAATATTTTTGATATAGGGTATATCAGTTGTCTCTTGACCTCCTTTAAAAATCTTGGAGATTAGTTATCTGGGCCATTGGATTTGTTAGGATTTAATTGGTCCAGGTATTTAATTACTTCAGAGCTTTTTATTTCTCTAACCTTCAAATCTTCATCAGATCCTTGAAAATTTCCATTGGTTGCCGTATTTGAGATGTATCATCTATTGTGAATACGGGGTTATAAGAGTAATTTAGTATGATAGCCGTGTCCTTGTCATTAGTAGTTAGTGTGTCATGTTTGTTTCTTAATGATCCAGCTCCTTCTTTTACTGCCTTTATTTGAAAAATTCCATAGGATTATTCTTAACTTTCAAAGAAATTCTGTTTTCTTCCTCTCATTTACTCTCTCATATGACCTTTATGCACTCTCTTTGGATTTTGATTGATTCCTGGCAATATTCATCAGTTCCTATTGATTTGAATTTTTTTTATGCTTTGCTCTTTTGGCAAATTAGTCCTTTTATTCTCCTATTCATCCATGATTGTTTTGAACCATTGCAATTTCTCTTTGTAATTCATGGAATATGTTTATTTTCAATCACAAGTAGTGTGCTTGTAGAATTATTCCGCATATCCTCTGCTGTGTGAACGTCAAGAAGTTTTGTCCAATTTGCACTGCGAATTTCGTGTCTGATGTTTTCAGAATTTGCTCTCTTGTAATCTGGGATCAAGAGTTTGTTGTCATTTATTTCAAAATCTAAATTTATCTCTAATCAAAATGTGATTGCTGTTTGACAAACTCTTGCCTACTTTGCAAGAGTTGATTAAGTTTGTGTCACTGGTGAGAATCAAGAATGTTTTTACCTCTAATTGGTTATTTGATTAACTGTTTTAGAAAAGTGTCTTCAATCAGTTCTGTTAGTCTTGTTCCCTCTCGGTCACCTGTTAATGTGTTCCAGTTTTTGTTTGGATTGTTGAAGTCTCCTACTATTGTAACCTCTTTGCTGTGCAGTATAGTTTTGATTTCATTGTATAGCATCTTATTCTCATCTTCTTTTTGCTTAGGATCTGTAAATAATGCCGAGACATAATTTACTTTTGAATTTGTTGGTAATGTCAATTTAAAGAGTCGTGTGTGTCTTCTTTGCTTATCTCAATAGCACTTAGACTATCAGCATAGATCAAAATTCCACAACCTACCCTGTAAAAGCAATCTTTCGTAGATGGTTTGTGTCCAGGTATTGATAACTCAGTGATTAAATTATGTGGTTATTCTCAGAGTCTACCTACATTTCTGAGAATGTAATAATGTGGTTTTTTAGTAACTGTGTAAGATGTAAGTTCATTGCATTTCATTATGATGCTCTGGGCATTTGTGTATATAAAACTTATTTTCCTTGGAGTTGACTTCTGAACTCAATTTGCCTTTTTTTATACTTGCAGTATGTGTGTTTGTATTATCACTTTAATGTCTACGTGTGCTGCAGCGAGAGTGAAAAGGCTCTCCATCTGTGTTGGGTTCACTTCCTTTCTGTGACCCTCCCCATTCTACCAGCCTTGGTCCTAAGAATTACCTGAGAGTTGACCTGTAGCTGTGCTAACCCATTGCATATACTGCATGAGTTGTCCCCAACTGACCCTACTTGACCTTTCTTTGCTATTTCCTCTGCCTGTGAGATTACTGCTAATCCCCAAGGATCCCTACCGTCAAGGGCCTATCCATCCTCTACCACTACTCTTATAGTTGTCAAACTGGATACTTTGTTCCTCAGATCCCTCTCACATGCATATTTCCCCCGCACCAACCCACCTTCCACAGCTACTCCCTCACCCTCCCCCATTCTCCTAGTTCCTTTGTTAGCTTGACCATGATTTGCTCTCCTGAGTAGTTTGTCTCTATTGAAAAAAGTCCTAATGTTCTCATATGATACTCTGCCATGACGGGCTTTCCCTATACCATTTAAGTGAAGACCATCCCTAATGTACAGAGATCTATCATAACTAAAATGATCCTACAGGTTATCCTTCTCCCTACTGAGAGCTTCGATTCTTCTGTTTATCCCCAGCATTCTACTGAGGGTGCAGGAATCGACATCATACCTTGGCAGCAATCCCAATATTATAAGCTTCCTATGGCTTTCTTTAAACTTTCAAGTGTAATGAAAAATTACACTTATAAACTGAAAGGTCAGTAAATGAAAATAAAGGTGAAGAAACACAACTGCAAGAGAAGCATTTATCAATGATAGTTATAATACACTCTTATTTTGATGGCTTGTTGGCTGGATGGTGACCTCACTTGACCTAAAAACTGTGCATAGAGTGACATGTCTTACCAATACAAGCTTCCAAGACAAAACAACACTGCACATGATTTGTGATGTATTGTATATGCTAGATATTTTATTTATCAATGTTTCATCAATAATATTTTTAACAGCAAAATTATATTATGTTGTAAAATTACTAGTTACATCAGTCAGATGCATTTTTGTCAAGGTCAGGCAGGCACTGGCAACACTGCCTCCATTTTTCCTGAAAAATCTCCTGCCTCATCTTGGTCAAGTGTCACTGCTAGGAGAGCCATATGTTCATGAAATCACTCACCACTTGATCTGAAGGCAGATCATCATCTTCATGTAATTCAGGATCATCTTCATGGTTTTTTAAATCTTTCTAAAAGCTGTTCAGTTTTCTTAACATAGAACTCAAGAGAATGTGCTGTCATTGGCATGGGTGGGAGATGACTGACTGTGGGATGGAATTATCACACACTGGCATCTCAGCCACCATTCAGGCTTGGCTAGTGCCCTTGAAATAGTGGCACAAAATTTTATTTGTAAATATCCATCTAGAGGAGTCACCTGGCTTGTGTAAATATCTGTTTGGGGTGTGAAAAAGGTTGACACAAAGAATTTGGGTTTTAATGTGTGCAATCCAACTTTGCACATGTGTTTCCTGCGGAGAGGACTGAATTAGTTGATGAAAATCCTAAGTTCTCTAAAATTTTCCATGTCTGAATAAAGAAAGCCATTAATCCATTGACTATGGCAATTCTAGATACTTATTGTGCCCCCTCTGTGTCACTTATCATGAGATTTATGTAATATTCAATAATATTTAATATTTGATTATAATGTTTTTTCTGAATAT
>JAUUDZ010030842.1:0-11007 GCA_032361705.1 Panulirus versicolor
TCTCACTAACCCCTGACTTTACTCCCAAGACATTCCCAAACCACTCTTCCCCTTTACCCTTGAGCTTCTTTTCACTCAGAGCCAAAACATTCAGGTTCCTTTCCTCAAACATACTACCTATCTCTCCTTTTTCCTCATCTTGGTTACATCCACACACTTTTAGACTCCCGAATTTGAGCCTTCGAGGAGGATGAGCACTCACCGCGTGACTGCTTCTGTTTCCCCTTTTAGAAAGTTAAAATACAAAGAGGGGAGGGTTTCTAGCCCCCCACTCCTGTCCCCTTTAGTCGCCTTCTACGACACGTGAGGAATGCGTAGGAAGTATTCTTTCTCCCCTATCCCCAGGGATATTAGATTGATATAGAAATGCAATGACATAACTTAACCAAACAAAACATTATTGTGGCCGTAAATATGCCTTCTTTACCATTGCTTTTACTTTGATATCAAACCAGTGAAGATATTCACATAACATCTCACTCTGCCCACTTCTCTGTGGAGTCCCATGTCAATGAATTTGCTTCATTTTTTTATTTATAAACTGATTGTAAGCCAGGTGTTCAAGTACTCTTGTTTGTCTTCTTTTCCCTATCCAGTTGCTGTAGCAGATTTCTCTTCATGGATGCAAGGAATGGTGTTCAGTTTATCATTTTCTGCTGTTCCTGAAACTTATTGGAAAGGGAAGGTGATTGTATTTGCTTCTCATTTCAATCAGTTTCTGGTTTCACTCTATCATTCATAAGGGTTGAGAAGGTTACTGGCATTTCGAACAATTATCAGTTGTAAATCCTCAGATGAATGAAGATGGGGTGGTTTTCCATGTGCCACAAGCTTTAACACTTCTCATATTATTTTTTTGTGTGTTTACAAGTGTTTGGGAGAACAAAATAGAACAGTTGAAGGTGAAGGGTGTGAGTGCTGATTTTTTTTTAATTAGTGATGGAGAGTGTTGGTAAAAAGAGAGGAGGTAGTGAACGTTTTGCATGGAAGAAAGTGCGACAGCATCAGGAGTGGATGGGATTGCAGGATAATTTCTCAAGAGAGTTGTTGATGTTTTTTCTTTGGTGTTATTGTCCTATGTGTGTGAATGCTCCTTTATATTAATGTGGTTTACTCATGAGTTTAGCCTACACATTTCCCCTAAGCAACATAACATTCTTCCCAACTCCCAGTATGCTTCAGTAAATGGAAAAGCATTGTCTATTTTAACTGTGATAGCTTCCATTCTTTTCTATTAGAGTTGTACATTACAGGAAAATGAATGATACCAGTTGACTAATGCCATGGGAGAAACTAATCACTTTAATGTTGATATCTGGTTTATATGATTTTTAGGAATATAATACCTCCTATTTCTCACATGAGTTATGAGTTTAGTATCACTTACAAACATTGTTAGATATTATTCTGGCTACTCAGGAGTGTCATGTGGTCATCAGTGGTTACATTAACTCAGTATGAAAAGGCAGCACTACCTGAATCACAACATAGTTCCTGTTTTTTTTTTTTTTCAATAAGAGTAGAAGTCCTTTTTTATATGAAAAACACTAATTGAAATATTTAAGATAGCCGCTGATTGTCTCATATGACACTCATGATCAAACCATTAATCAGTACTTAGAGAAGCAGTTATACTTGTATATATTTTGAACTTTATTAAATGTATCAGTATTGTCAGTCTACAGTGGAATAGATGAAAATAGACTTGTCTTCTGTGATATTAAAAATATTTATTGTCTAGTGATTTAGATTAAAAAAAGGCTAATCAAGAATCTTGATAATTTTGACAAGGAAGGATAGTAAATCTCTTTGCTTATATACAGGTGAAGTGATGCCATCAGGTTGGGTTGCACCATCTGCAAAAATAGGAGATTACCCATACTTTGTCCCCAGATCTACAAATCATATGATACCTGTGTATTTGAAGCATGTGCAAATTTTGCAAAGGTAAGTTGACATATAAAACATTTACTCTAATATAAAACTAAATGTTGTAGTGAATTAGAATCACATGACATTCATTTATGTAGCTCGTTAGGAGTTTTGGGATTAAACTCCTTTCTAGAACAGCATATGATTTTTGTCTCTGATGTGATATAAGTAGCTGCAGTAATATGTTTGAAGAGGTCATTCTAATGCACTCTAGAATGATAGATGATAAACACTTAGAAAAGTGGCACAGTATAATTAGCACTTAAGAGAATATAGTGAAGGTCTTAATACATTGATGACATATATAGATTTCATATTTGCTTTGGATTAGGATTTCTAGGCCTGTGAAGAATCTGTTTATATGAGGATTTCCCTCAAAGGCTCAGTCCTCTGTTGTTAACGCTACCTCGCTGAGGTGGGAAATGGCGAATAGTATGAAAAGAAAAAAATATATATATTATTATATCCCTGGGGATAGGGGAGAAAGAATAATTCCCATGTATTCCCTGCGTGTCGTAGAAGGCGACTAAAAGGGAAGGGAGTGGGGGGGCTGGAAATCCTCCCTTCTTGTTTTTAGTTTTCCTAAAGAAGGAACAGAGGAGGGGGCCAGGTGGGGATGTTCCCTCAGGGGCTCAGTCCTCTGTTCTTAGTGCTACCTCACTGATGCGGGAAATGGCGAATAGTATGAAAAAGAAAAAAAAAATTATTACTATTATTATACTTTGTCGCTGTCTTCTGCGTTAGCGAGGTAGTGCAAGGAAACAGACGAAAGAAAGGCCCAACCCACCCACATACACATGTACATACATACACGTCCACAAACGCACATATACATACCTATACATTTCAACGTATACATATATATACATACAGACATATACATATATACACATGTACATAATTCATACTTGATGCCATTATTCATTCCCTTCACTACCCTGCCACACATGAAATGACAACCCCCTCCTCCTACATGCGTGTGAGGTAGCGCTAGGAAAAGACGACAAAGGCCACATTCATTCACACTCAGTCTCTAGCTGTCATGTATAATGCACTGAAACCACAGCTCCCTTTCCACGTCCAAGCCCCACAAAACTTTTCATGGTTTACCCCAGACGCTTCACATGCCCTGGTTCAATCCATTGACAGCACGTCAGTGTATGTAATACAAATGCACATACACATATATATACATACATATCAATATATACAAACATATACACATGTTCGTATTCATACTTGTTGCCTTCTTCCCTTCCAGATGCCACCCCACCCCACACGAAGTAGCATGGTTGAGCATGGCAATCTACTTCCTGGCTTTCCTTACATGCAACCTTGACTAGCACCAAGTATGGGTTTGTGCCTTTAAGTATTTATGGATTACTATTTGTAATGTTTTAGTGCTGATTTCATCCTGGGCTTATCGTTTGTGCTCTAGATTCTTTTTAGTTGGAGAGGGGTAATGCTCAGACCAGCACCAAGTGCATTAACCAAGGTGCAGTGTGGTAGAGGATAACAGTCTTCACATGAAACTTACACTTGAAATATAAGTCATTAAAATTCTGGTTCACATTATTTTTGTCTACTTCAGGATTACACCAATGGCTCAGGATTACACCAATGGCTTCAGGATTACACCAATGGGAAATTGGTTGAGACCCTTTTCCATAGCTATATGCAGAAAGTAGATCATGTGAAGCTTTAGTTAATTCACAATAATGCTGAGAATTTTTTTTTTTAGAAGGGAATATGCAGATGTGAGTTGTGTTCATTAGTTACCTTCATAATTCCAGAAGCAAGAGAAAGGGCATACCAGTATCTCGTTTGGAATTTATAGTTTAAAAATACCATTCTGATTAAAGTTGCAGCTGATGGCTGTGTATGCCTCCTCTATAAGGCTAATGGTCTTCACTATTGATGACAGGAAATTTTAAATAATTAGTCAATCTCTTATTTTGTACTTTTTATGGGTGTATTAGGTTCTATAGAGGTTCCATTAGATGTCATCTTGTAAATTCAATGTTTTTTAGTTAAGGGTATTATAATTTGATGAAACGAATGTGCCTAGCTTTAGGTATAATGTGAAACTTTTACGGAGGACTTTATTTAATGATTTATCATTAAAAGGTTCACATTATACCTAAAGCCTAACTATTAAGCAGTCTCAAGGATTTTGATACTACTAGGGAGGTTGACTAAGTTATCATTATTATCACGAAGCCTGGCACATTTTCATTATAAAGGTTAAGTAACTGGTTCCTCAGTTGTCAAGTAGTTGCTGTCTTCAAATACATGCACACAAGAGGAAGACAACAAATAGCCATGGTGTGTGAAATTCACATTAGCATTTTTTTTTTTTGTGTATGTGTGTATAGTTAGATGTATCTCTGTTTATGGTATGCTTTACTCCTGTTCCACCAAGCCTACCCTAATCTACTAGTCTTGCGCTTCTTATTCCGAGTCTCTTATTGGGAAGTATGAATGCTGTTTTTTCTTTCCACCTACACTGCATATAAGGTTTTTCAAATTTCAATGCTGTTTATGATTATGAATACATCAAAAGAATAGCATGGTTTGGCAGCTTTGATAACCAAATTAAATTTTTCAAAGCACAGACTTAGAAAGTGACCTCTAGGGAAGATCAAGTCTTGTGGTTAGTGCTGGTAGCATAATGTATATAAAGATATTGATTTTAAATAAGTACTTGGAAATATTTGATGTCTAAACATGTCAGTGGTACTGGGGTAATACTAGAAATTTTTCAAGATCTCGGTAAGTGTGTTTTGTATTTTAGAAAATTAAAAGTAATGTACGAGATGCATGCTCACTTGCTTTCTAGTTCAGAGTTTTTCTGTAATTTGAACGTTTTGCACTCATTTAATAGTTTCTGTCCAGTGTTCTTTAGAAACAGACAGCATATTTTCAGAGATTTTCTTTTGTCCCAATAATCTGTCAGCTGTTATTGACAACCTGGGTTTATGCTATTTTCATTTTGTGGTTAATGTGGCATAATTAAGGTACATTGCATCAATAGCAATACTGATACATTGTATGTAGTCAAGCAACAGGGAAGTCTTACTATATGGTATAAAATGTTCTAATTCAAGTTACATTGCATCTTAATGTTGTGTGTACTTTTGTGTTCCCTTTGCAAGCAACAGGTAAGTGTTGAATTACTTTAGATGAGGAAGAGAAGCATTATCAAAGTGGCATTGAAAACATATAGTTGGTCTGTGAATTAATTATTATATATAATTATCTGCCACATTAATAAATATTTTGACTTCTTTTCTCCATTTGATGTATAAGATTTTGCCTTGGAGAACTTAAGATTATTTCAAAACACTTTCTTGACTGTCAGGTTTGCCCACTATCTAAGGATTAGTTTATCCTGAACATTAGATTTTTTAAATGTCTTGTGATACATTTTTAGGATGATGGATATGTATAACAAGGTTTTGTATTAAAAGACCACATTTGGTATTTAGAAATCCAATAGTCCACATGATGGATATGTATAACAAGGTTTTGTATTAAAAGACCACATTTGGTATCAAGAAATCCAGTAGTCCACATGTGGGTTAGGCAGAAAGTAAAGACAGCTACCTGGGTCAGAGGAGCGCAGCTAATACTAACCCTCCCGATACCCAGGAGGGTTGTGCTGGTAATATACCTCCCTGGTCATCGCCTGCCTTTAGTTGATTTTATTGATTATTTGTCTGTCTGTGGTTAAAAGCTTAAGGCTAATAGAGATTGCATTATTATATTTCCATTTCATTTCTTGAATTTAGGTTCATATGAATGGGTTAGGCATCAACATTTCCTATTTCCTTGATAATGACAATCCATGACATTTTCTGTGGAATGGGTAAGTTCTATATTGATCATAATTTTCCTTGTCAGTCCTTTTGTTTCATTGCTCCACCGGACTAACATGCTTTGCTTTTCATGATATTATTCCTCCAAACTCTTCAAGGGAAAGTTGACATGGAGCATTTCTTTCAACCTCCATTTTTTTTTCCATTGGTATAATTTTTCCATAATGGAAGAGCAATTTTTCACTTCAATAACTTACACTTTTCCTGTAATATCTTAAATTGAACACATCCGGAAACTTTTCTTTGTTGAGCTTCTCATTTGTCACTTAGTCAAAGCAAGTGGGGCATATATGTCAGTAATTTTTTCTGTTTGATTTTATGAAGTATATGGCCACCAGTGCTTTTGCAGTTAACATTACACAGATTGTTTTTAGACACTACGGCTTTTTCTACATATTGGTTAGCATATGTGATCTCAAGGAAGCCTGCCCTCATATTGAGTAACAATCAAAATTTTTGAAGCTGTGTCACTCTTGAAGAATGTTCGATGTTATAGTTGAAAGTCCCTAGCAATCATATTTGTTTGTGACAAAATCACTTTCAAAAATACCAAATGTCTTACTATGTATGCCAGAATATACTCCTGAAGAACTTCATACTCCTGGTAGTGGAGCAGCTTAAAGGTTGCTTTGCACACATAATCAGTGTCTCACCAAATTGTATAACAATTTATTTAGAAAATTACATTCCAGTTAATTGTAAATACAAACTTCAGACACTTTATTAGATCACTTGAGAGTATCCCACACACGGAGTATCCCTGAATGTTATGATTGCCATTGTGAAAGGGTTAAATGTAACATAATGCAGTATAATTCACAATGTCTTTAAAAAAAATTTGATGTAATATTAGTTGTGACTTTTAATTCATTGGCTTAATTCAATTTCTAGGGTGGGGAGATGGTTTTTAGCCTACCCAGCTGTTCATCCTTTAGTTGGGAGATTTAATGGATACCAAATTTGTTTGTGGTAATGCATCACTGTTTTGGCCAATTATAGAATGGAACATGGCTTCACTGTCTTGGTCCTCAACAACAGGCCGTGAATTTCCCAGGGAATGGTACATTATTTCAATAAAACGGAAAGCAGTTAAATGAATTACTAAACAAAGAATTATCAGCTTGGCCCACATGTGTTACCTTTGAGTTGAAAGTAGAGTATACTTTGTAATATGCTGTTCGTAGACATCTTTGGTTCTGTGGATTTCATGATGTCAACTAAGGCTCAACTTTTGCTGAATCATGTGAAAAAAAACAAATATGGTGAGCATACAGCAAAAGCTTGAAACATTTACCAAACCTGAGAAAGGAAAACCAGCAAATTAAGTGGAATGCATGTATTTTAGAGGCATTTCATCTAATTCTGTTATTCAATGGAATGTTTGGGCAAGATGCAAAAACTATTGTACCTTCAGTTTGGCTTATGTAGGTTCAGAGGACTCTCGAAACAATTTTTCCCACTATTTTCTTCATCGTGCTGTTATATGCTACATTTTATCAAAAATCCTTAAGGACAAGTTTAATCATTACTCTTTATGCATCTTTCTCAAGTATGTTTCATAATGTTATAATTCTTGCAAAAAGTATGGTTTCTGTATGTTATTTTAATTCAAGATATTTCACTGAGCTTATGATTGCATTATGTATGCATACAACATGCATTCTTGCAAATAATTTGTCTAGAAATAGTAATTTTGATCTCATCCTTGAAATTTGTCATTTTGACAATGTGTGTTAAAGCATATCTTAATATTTAAATGTTGGTGTATGTGAATTTGATTCTTAGATACACATGTCATTTTAGTTTTCCTGGCATATGTAGCGTGAACAAAAGCTCGAATTTTTAATCCTTATTTTGAAAACTGTGGGCCTATTGGGAATAGATTATGGACTATAATCAGTCATAGTCTATTTTCTGGATGACCTGTACTGTACTTTCCAACATGACACCATATTAACTTGCCCCACTTCAGTTGTAGCAATGAGTCATTAAAAAATTAACTATTGCCTACAGCTACAAAGATAACTTCCAGTCAGTATAAAATGTACTTTTTCCTCCCTTCAAGGTTGAAAACATCTATATATGTATGCTTGATCCCTTTAATACTCAACATTCATAAGTTTAATTCTCAGTAATTACATGCCTTTCAGATTATCCAGATTTTAAGACAGTATTAAAGGTATCAAGTTTAATTCTTAGTCATTACAGGACTTCAGATAGATTCACGTTTTAAGACAGTACGAAAGGGTATAGGTAACACCAGGGCTCTCCTTTTTATTGACTTTTAAGGTAAAACATATAAACCTATAAACAAAGATTAGCACTTTCATGAGTGATAATTGTTAGATTATTTTATACTGAATCGTGCATTTGACTGCAAAGCTAAAGTTAATACAGTATTGGAAATTAATAACATTATTCATACCTCCTTGCCTTACCCTGCCTCAAAGAGGTAGCATCAGTAAGGAATAGAGAGGAATTTAAACAGCAATAGACTACTGGGTCCTTTCAAGGCTATATTTGATAGAAGAAATATGAAACTCAAGAGATTAGTGTGGTAAGAGTAAACAACATTGATACTGCAATGGTAATAGCACTGCAAATCTTTCATGTAACTAGGGAAATACAAATAATGTCAGTCATGAATTTGAAGCAAAATATTGTCTATTCTGCTTTCAACCAATCCAGACCTTTCAGGAAAAATCCTTGCTAAGCTCTTTCTCATGTACAGAATGAGTGGATTTCCAGTCCCAGTTCCCATCCCACTTAGAAGTTTTTTTTATGACACATGATATTCATGGGTTGTATTCTTTCTCTACCATCCTCATATATCAATTTTTACTTGACAGAGCAGAAGTAGGTGTGCTGAAATGGTTTGGATATATGGAGAGAATGAGTGAGGAAAGGTTGACAAAGAGGATATATGTATCTGAAGTGGAGGGGATAAGGAGAAAGGGAAGACCAAATTGGAGATGGAAGGATGCAGTGAAAAAAAATGTTTAGCGATCAAGGCTCAAACATGCTGAAGCGTGAAAAGAGAGCATGGGACAAAGTGAACAATGTGGTACATCGAGGTTGGCAGGCCGTCAATGGAGTGAACCAGGGCATGTGAAGCGTCTAAGGTAAACCATGGGAAGGTCTGTGGGTCGGGCACGCTGGTTTTCATGCATTACACACCATAGCTAGAGAATGGATGTGGCCAGATGTGTCCTTTCTTCATCTGTTCCTGGAACTACCTCCCTAAAGCTGAAAATGGAAATCAAGTATGAAAATAATAATTATATGGCAATGATAATAATCTGACATTTTATGAAATGTAAAGCAAGTGTTATGGTCTACACGTAAACAAAGATTAGTGCTTTACTGAAAAATAATTTCATAATTGAGGTTTTAATATTTGGATGACTTTTACCTTATGCTGGAAAACTAAGGCTATTGTAGGGAAGTCCTAACTTTATTATTATTACAAAATAGCAAAAATAAAATAATGATGAGTGATAATGACTTTTCATATGTACTCTGTTTCCTACCTTACCACAGTCGCACTGGAACAGATGATCAACTACCCAAGGAAATACCATTCTTTGGGATACGGTAGAATGAATGCTGCTCATCAATCCCCTATGTTTTGCTGGACTCTAGGAGGGGTGGTAGTGGGGAGGCCTGGAAATCCTCCATTCCTTTATCATATACTTGAAAAGAAGGAATAATAATAATAAATCATTATTTTCTATATAACTACATTAGGGGTTACACACAGTCTGCTTACAGTTGTTATTTGTGCTGACATCCTATAAAATAAATTTTTCCTCCAACTTCAAAAGATAAATAATTTTTGTCACTAGAGATGGCCTATTACCCTGATAAGAACACTTATCAATGAAAATGCAAAGCTAAATGTGCATACTACTTCTGTTTTATTGTCTTATGACATCAGTATGCACATATTTGTGAATTTCTTATGACTACCTGTTCAAAGCATAAGCCTGTGTGTTACATGGATATTATAGTATGGCTTGATGTTTTAAAGACAGCAAATAGTCATACAGAGTCATAGAAAGGCTGGCATACACAGTGATTTGCAAGCATAACCTTACAGTACTGAAGGTATATTTTCCCATCCTGTAATCTTATCACAAGAGGAAACTTACAAATAAAGCACACTCAAAATCATAAAGGGAGTTTACCTTGAAGCTTAATTACACATAATTATCTTAATATGTGGTGGGCTGTCAACACAGTATTTACAGATTTGTAATTTGAGCACGTTCTATCAAAGGCACAACAAATGTTTTTCAAGATGGTGATACTAACTAGTGTAACGTGTACGAAACAACTCATTTTGTTCATTTCTATATCATTTTTCTAGACTTGCTACATAATTGAAAAATGCCAGGTTCAGTAATCATTTAAATCTTCATGACACAGGATGGGATAAATATGTCCTTATAAAGGCATTTACAGTTGGAGGATCGGGATAAATATGTCCTTATAAAGGCATTTACAGTTTGAGGATCTGGCTCCACCTGAAAGCATGTCTGGGTACTGTATTCATAATGTCTCCATTCACCTGGGACACATTATATTCATTCACCTGGGACACATTATATTCATTTGACTTAATAGGTGCAACTGTACTCAAGGAGCTTCACAGATTTTTTTAGGAAGCATTTTTTCCACCAAATATATTGGGAAAAGTATCAGTACCCCCTTTTTTACAGTGTTTAATTTACTAACATGAAGTAAATCAGATATATTTTATTATTATATGCTGTATCCCATCTCTTATGATGACAGGTAACATCAGAAAATAACAGGGACTCTATATAGACAAAATATGTTTGACACAATTATGTTTGATGTAGTAACAAGGTTTGAAAAAACACAAATGGTATCATTTCTCTCAAATTAAAGCTTTTGAAATTATTTACAAATCTGGAAAGCAAAATTCTAACATCATGGAATACACTGAGGAAAATTCAAGTAGTTCCTCAGTGGTCTTAGGTCAAGTAGTGGGGCAAGTAATTTTGGTGACTTGTCCATAAAAGTGTAATGCACGTATTCTAGTAAGTCGATATGAGTTTGGGTGGAAGAGCTTATTTCTACAGTGCTAAGGGTTTCCTCTTTCAGGATGGATATGTGTGTGTAAAATACCTTTTTTTTTTCCTTTTATGATCAACCTCATTTAGCTTTTTAC
>JAUUDZ010030853.1:0-11006 GCA_032361705.1 Panulirus versicolor
GTCGCATAGTTCTAAGACCAGCTAATTTTTTCTATCACTCAAACTCTGATACCTTTTAGCATTAAAGCTATGGATATGTTTCCGTACACATTGTGAAAAATTAAATAACTGACAATTATCTTACTAGATTGCTAAAAGCTTATGTCTTGAGAGTGGTGAACACCATATTTCAGAATAAGTTATTTGGCTTTTCTTCTTGAATTGCTGAAAATTGTCAAGAGCTCTTGGTTAATAATAATTATTTCTAGCCAAGGTTAGCAGTCAAAGTTTTGAAAATAATGTTGATAATGTATCTAGAGGTACCTGAATATATCAGTGACCAGGTGTGTACCTTCCAGTCAACACCTTCAGCAAAATGATCTGCAATAGAATTTCTAAATATAACAATGAGGAGTTGAAAAATACACTAATGTAATAAACTAGCATAAAGCATATTAAAGTTAAGAGTATATATTGAAATATTTTCTATTCTTTGGTATTTAACAGGCATCCTAAAGTTATACAAAGCAAAGGTTACCCCCCATAAGAGAAGGGTTTGAACAAAGATGTTAAAGTACGAAACAACTAGCAAAGTGGAAATTATAGTAAATATCTTACTAGAGTGGATGAGATATGGAGGGCAAATTCTGTACCTAGAATCTGAATAATAATCTCTCACAGAGCACACTGGAAATGGTCAATGGGTGAAACTGGAAGAGGTAGAGAATTTCATAGTTTGTGAAGCATGAATAGGGAAGGTCTTATTCACATGATATGTGCAGTTTGTTGTGATCAGTATAATTTTTTTTTGTAATTTGCATATACAGTTATTTGGTTTCAGTACATTTTAAGATTACTCATCCAGTTATTTTGCTGCGAGTTTCATATCTTTTCCTCAGATTAATCCATTCATTATTGTGAAAGCCATTGTCCATATGCTTCATCCAAAGTGTGAAATAATTGGAACTCATTTAAGGAAAGAAGAGGAAGTAAATGAGTTTTTCTCCCTGCCTCTGAATCATTAGTTTAAAGACCCAAAGCAAATCTTCAGAATCCTATTTTATGAGTCATTATGGTATATTAAAAGAATTTCTTGATTACAAACTAAAGTACTCCCTCAAGTAACAGCAAGAACTACTTACCAAGGCTAGTGGTGAGTTTGCCATTAACATCATGGCTGCAAGACTAGATAATCCTGGACTGAAAATGTCGCCACACTGAGTGGGAATAGTATGCATCCTACTGTGAATGCAACAGATCTCACCAGTTGAATTAAAGCAGTGCTAAGCTAAATTCATTAATTCTTATGTTTCTAAGCTATTACTGAAGCATTAAAGTTATTTTCACTCTGTACACAAGCCAAAATTTAAATTGTGTTTTCTTAGAATATCTAATTGTACACAGGCTAAATTTAACTGACATTTTCTTAAAGAATATGAATACCAAATTAACGCTGAATGAATAAAAAACTATCAGGCAGTAATGAAAACATAAACTGACAGTAATTCCAAACTGCGAAACTACTAAAATGATGAGATCTACTTTCAAGTCGATATGTATAAAGAAAATCGTAGCTCTAGCAGAATAACTCACAGCTTTTGAGGGACATCTCAGAGCTTTAGTTCATCCATAAAGAATGCTAATTCCTTACTTGCACCCAGCAATATTGAGTACAGTGAGGATGTTCCTAAAAGCATATGATTCAACAGTAACTAATAGTTATGAATTAATTTCTCATGCACAACCAGTTTTACATTTATCAGCTCAACTTCATTACAAAGCCTTATAGTAACTCAGTACACATCTCTCAGTCTATTTTTTCTAGTGTGGCATACAGAAGACAGTGAGTCTGGCTGACTGAAGTTTATAAAATAAATACCTGATTAAGACAAAAATTTATTTGTAAAATATTTATCACTGAAAGATTATTACTAAACAGAGATCAACTCACACTAAACTAGAACAGTTTAAAGAATATTAATATAATAACAATATGAGGAAAATCTTTTGTTTTAATAATCCATAACGCTAACACAGGGGGACACCACAGTGAAAGGAGTAACATGAAAACTAGGAATAAATCTACTTATAAACTTAGTAATATTGTAAAATTCTTTCTTAGTCTGCACATATCAACATTCCAGTAGTTTGTTTTTTGCAATAAATATGCTATTATTGCACAAAAACACAAGATAAAGTACTGCATACTAAAATAATCTTTCTTTAAGAAATATAGTAATATATTCCCATCATATGATGGATTATGCATCATTGCATCCCACATGTGGACCAATGCCAATATTCTTAGAGCCTTCAATTTCAAATCCTGATAGTGAGTTTATGAGACTGCCATTTGACAAGTAATATACTCAAGCCTCAATACCAAGATCCTCCAGTAGTGCTTCTAGGGATGACAACTTGGTGCGAGCTTCATGGATCCCAGATACTGTCTGCACTGCTGATGATATGTGGTAACGTAGCTCATCCACAATCTGAACTGTGTCAGTCTCTTGACGACCTTGAACTTCCTGTGCATCTGCTAGAACCAGATCTCTAAATTCTTGTTGTTCCATTACCTAAGATAGAAAAAGAAAATAATATAAGCACTGAGTGTGGGTCACTTGATGTCACTTAGTTTGATATGGGTAGGAAAATCTGGATGTCACTTAGTTTGATATGGGTAAGAAAATCTATCACATGGTGACTTCCTGCTCTTTTTAATCATTTTAACTATACATGACATAAATAAAGAATAAAGATTCCTTTCCTTTCTCTTACTGGCATTTTCTGACTATAGATTTACAAAACACAGCAAATAAACATTAGGTTTCAAATATCTAATTTCCATCAATAATTTCTACTCAATGGTTTATAATTATACATACTGAAGTGAATATGCTGAAATAATGCATAAACATTTCCAATTGAAAATACTTTGCTATCAGGCAAATGAGATAGTCATACCTGATCAAGATTCTTTGCCATAAAAGCAACACACTGGTCCTCCAGACGGGGAAGCTGGAATGTTCGTGACAAGCAAAGGATGGTAATGACATTATCAGTATTAAGTTTGGTGCCAAGGTAAACTCCACACTGACGACTTAAACCAGGCACCAGCAACATGTCTGCTAATACCATAACATCCACTGCATTCTCCAAACTTACCTGAAAAAAATCAGTCTTTCACATTTTAGGAATCTTTTGCACTCTAAATATTCTAAATAATTCCAAGCTTTCTTAACTTTGATATCAGTTAACTTGCATATAATATCGACAGTGGAATCTAAAAGTTGTAAATTTTACATAATTACAAATAAAATGAGCATTACTATACATTATGTGTAAATACAGATCAAAGAACTGTTCATTTAAATTTGAGCTTTCTATTAATTTTTTTTAAACATTATTATCTTCACAATTTGTATACTTTTAACGATAGTTAAATGTTAAGAATGCTTGCTTGAAATAAACATTATTACTACACAATTCATATACTTTTGACAAGAGGTAAATATTAAGCCTAGTGTTCCTTTTGAGTTAATCTTACCCAGAGAAAGAGTAAAAGTTGGTAATTCTTTATGCATAGTGCATTACATGACCAAAGTTGCTATTATTATTTCTATAATCTGGTTTTGTATGCAATATACTGTATTCCTTGATATTTCATTTATCCAGATTTAATTCTCTATTTAATCACAATTGATTAAATATCTAATAGCGAGCAGATACAAGTCCCTTAAGGCACTCCGTTTACGAAGGTTTGGACACAATCTCCCAATAAAAGTTTTTCTGTTTTATATTTTTCACATCGCTGGCTTCACCACCTTTATTGGCTACATGCCAACAGTTATATGTCATCATACAGTACAAACATCTGTCATGACAATATTAGCAAAAAGATGGTGCTGGGTGAAATGTGTCATCTTACCTCTGTTAGGGAATTTTCCACTTAAAAATCCAAGACGCTGTTCACTTGCCTTTTTCGAAGCACAGTCAAATAAAATGTGTTGTCTTACATTTGTTGAGGGATTTTCCACTTAAACATCCAAGGCATTGTTCGTTTGCTTTTCTCAAAGCACAGTTAGGTGAAATGTGTCACCTTACCTCTTTTGAGGGATTTTCCACTTAACATCCAAGATTCTGTTCATTTGCCTTTCTTGAAGCACAATCAGCATCAGGTAGAAATTGCTTTTTATTTTTTTTCAAGAAAATAACCTAACCATGCATATTGCATACAATTAAGGGAAGGGAAGTTAGCAGCTGGCAGACTGTCTTCATGTGCCAGCTGACTATGAAGTCTTGGCTGTATTTCCTTGTCAGCTGAGTTGGAGTTACCCTGCATTTCAATTCTTGAACCAGCATGGTTGTTCTTACTCAGTATCCAAACAGGTTGTTTCCTATTAAACAGTGATTAACAGATATTTAGATCATGAGTATTAATTGTCCTGAAATGTCCTTAAATCTCCAAATATTGAAAATATACTTCTTGGACATAATAGGATCCCAGTGGAAGTATGGTCTTAATATTAAACTCCTGCCTTATATTTTCTGTAGCTCAACACACCTTCACACTAATGCACACAAGCTTGCAATCATTGATAATCTAGAGCCTCACAAATAATTAAATGTGTTGATATACTAGATTTTTTTCACCTCCATGCTATTAAATTATGAACAACCATAGATGTTTGAAAATCAAAACAGTTATATAAGATGATTAATGCATAATATACAAACAAACATAGCATCCATCCACCACTTCTATGCTAAATTACTAGCTCTATATGCAGTTGTCAAGTTAGGTGGATGGAGGATAAAGAAATGCACCACTGTGGGAAAAAGTACATTTCATCATTTCTAAAACTAACATAAAAGTGTCAACAAGTGAGCCACAGTTCTGCTTTCATAGTCTTATTGACACACCTAACAATGCAATGACAATTGTGACACTATGAGTGATAATATTATTTCATCTCTGGTGAAACTTTATCAAAGTGTTTGTATGTAACTTTAAAATGAGTAGATATCCATGGTGCTTGAAGTCCTGAATCTTCATGTAGGGCTGAACTAGTGCATGTCTTAAAGAGGATGAAAAAATTATACTTTTCAAGTATCACCAAAATGGGTGAGCAAGCACAAATTTGAACCCAGCAGCAGAGTCCTTAATAACAGGAAGAATACTGTTTGGTCTACATGCCCTCCTCAAATACAGAGATAAATGTCTTCCTTGACTTGTGAGAGGTAAATATCCCTTTTCTCTTTTTCAAACAATGCCACAGTATTATGACAAACCTTCCAAAAAAAAATGATCAAAGGTGCCTTAGCTGTCCTTCAAACTGGTTGCTATTTTACTCTCTTTTTATTCCTTGTATACAGTTACATGAGATATAGATGTTGTAGTTATCATTCTCATTTTGAAATCTATGATGGAAGCTTCTGTATATATTTTCTTATCTTCTAATACAAACAGTTGCAGAAAAGTTTGTCTTTTTTTTTCAACTTGGCTTAACTTTTATATCTGATAGCCATAAGAAGTCTTAGTTACTTTTTTCAGCTCCTAGCAGTATCTTCATTAAACTTAATTACCCTATTCACAATTTGAAATTTCAAACTTGAGTTATAATACAACTCTTACAATTGTCTGGTTGCAGTAGAGGTAATGCACAAGCACTGCAAACACTTCAGCTGAGATGTTCTGGAGGGTAACTACTGGGATGCGAGTGTCAGAGGAATCCTTCCATTCCGCCTCATGGAAATGATCTCGTAACAAGGCCTTGAAGTATTCACTTCGGGGACAGAAGAACATCTAAAAAAAAAGATATTAAATATATTTATATTTTATTTATTTATTATACTTAGTCGCTGTCTCCCATGTTCCTGAGGTAGCACAAAGAAACAGACGAAAGAATGGCCCAACCAACCCACACGCACAAATGTATATACATAAATGCCCAAACATGCACATATACATACCTATACATTTCAATGTGCACATACACAGACAGATACATATACATACATTTGTTCACACTCGGTCTCTAGCTGTCATGTGTGAAGCACCGAAACCACAGCTCCCTTTCCACATCCAGGCCCTAAAAAACTTTCCATGGTTTACCCCAGACACTTCACATGCCCTGGTTCAATCCATTCGCAGCACGTCGACCCCAGTACACCACATCGTTCCAATTCACTCTATTCCTTGCATGCTTTTCACCCTCCTGTATGTTCAGGCCCGGATCGCTCAAAATCTTTTTCACTCCATCCTTCTACCTCCAATTTGGTCTCCCACTTCTCGTTCCCTCCACCTCTGACACATATATCCTCTTTGTCAATCTTTCCTCACTCATTCTCTCCATGTGACCAAACCATTTCAATACACGTTAGCAAAGTAGTGCAAGGAAACAGACAAAGTAAGACATCCAAATCTATATACATATAGCTTGATGTACATATACATATATAAATTCATATATACATACATATATACACTTGTACATTCACACTTGCTTGCCTTCATCTGTTCCCCATACCAAACTGCCCCACAGGAAACAGCACAAATGCATGAAAGGAAAAATAATAACATACATTCTTTTCTCTTTCCCCACAGCCGATCACTGCCCCGTGTCGGTGAGGTATGCATATTCAAGGAAAAACATTACAAAGGCATATCCATGACAGATATATGCAACAGCAGCAGTTCAAAAAGATACAATAGTACTGTAAAGTTGTTATGAAGGTGAATGACTTTGTAAGAGCAACAGTACAACAGAATTCTGTGAGTGAAATTGTTAAGTTGAAATAAGACAAATTCATGAAAAATAAACTTACATGAGTTATATGAAAAGATTTTCTCTACATAGTGTGGAGAAACCTTTTACTCTTCTGACTTGTATGGAAGTTAAAAGACGTATACAAATGTTTTGTATGGCTCTATGCACAATCAATATCATGCACATGAGTACAGAGTTATGCATATTTGCAAAAAAGACAAACACTGTAAAGCATGTGAATTTAAGCAAAATGTACATGGAAAACCTGACGGGTAAGTTTCTGTAAAATCAAAAATATGGAATAGAAGTGAATGGATCAAGTCTAGAGAGGAATAAAAGTTGCATAAAAAATATTATGTTATTTACTATGAAATAACTTTGAAGGATAAAATGCAAGGAACAGAATGAAAAGCGATTTGTATGAAAGTAAAGGATAACGCATGTAGTTTGTCTGTTAAGACCTGTTATATAAAAGATAGGTGCATTCAAAACATTATGTAGAGTGGGATGTGATCCAGTAAATCAAAGTAAGTTAAAGTATATGAGAAGATTTAGGAACATGAGAAACATGGCAGTCAATGAAGACAAGGGAAAAATGATTTTAACCGTACCTTGTTACAAGACCTACTACGTGTGTTATTGCAGGTAATCATAATCAGACTGTAAAATTGTGGCAAGTGGGACAATGGTGACAAAAATGGTATAAAGAGCTTATCAGAAGTTTGTTTTGATACTGTGGTTAATGCAGAGGGGTTTGAGCTCTCTTGAACTGTAACAAGACAAAATACTCTTTATATATCAAAACAAAAAAGTTTGGATGAAGTTGGGGTCTTATCAAGTGGCATACAAATCTGAGAATGAACTAAAGAGAAAGGTCAAGCTATAAAAGAAAAAGGAATTGCCAAGGGAAAAGGTATCATGTAGAAGTGTGGGGATTGTGAGGCTATGACACTATGGCAGAAGATTATCATGATGGAATGAAAATGAAGTACAAAATACTACTACATAGGTGAAAATATTCATCAGTACAGTATGTTTCAACTAATGAGCAGGTAATGATATTGCACGAGGAAGGTTAAAGATGAGATTAGTAAAGTCAAACAACACGGTGTTCTGTTCAAAACAAACATTCTTGAATGAAATGAAGGCATTCAAATGAGACTTTTGAAGAAAATGAATGAAATCATTACAAGATATCATCTGATACATTCAGATAAATACAAGATAAAATTACTAATCAGACAGTCTATTCAGTACCAGCAGCACATGAAAATCAAAAGTATGTGCACTGAGTACAATTGGAGACTAGAAAAATGATAATGGACATGAATAATCATGAAAAAGCAATTATAAATGGGGATTTTTTCTTTTAGTCAGATACAGCAATAACTTTAGAGTAGATGCAATTAATGGATGAGTGTGTGGAAGGTTGCACCTGTCATATGTCAAGAAACTGGAAGCAAGCAACAATTAAAGGAATAACAGAAAAGGTAAAAGGAAATAATTCATTACCTACAGCCAGCTAAATATATGAAGTATGCTATATGGTTGGGTGGTAAGGATCAAGAAAATTACAGTGGGGCAGAATAGTTATTTCTTCTTCTCTCGTTAGAAAAGGCTATAAAATCATGTACTTAATCATCCTAGGGGAAAAAAATAAGGAGAATCTTACCTTGCCATTCTCATACCACAGTAGGGCATGGTTCCTGGAGAGTACCTTACAGTCAAAGATGGCATTGTTGGTTGCTGGTCGGGCACGAGCCACTGATCTTCCAATTTTCACAGACTGGTCAAGGATTAATGTTCTTTCCTGAGGACAAAGAATTTTGATTTTTGAGTTGTTCTAGCCTATTAACTGCACACTAGTAAAAGAAACCTATTACAAAGATAAAACAAGTCTCTGAAATCTATGACTCCACAAGAAGTCATATACAGTAAAAAAAAAAATGCAATATCCACATTTCAATCAGTCAGGAGTAGGGGGAAGGAGGAGCACTGTAGGGGGTAGGGGGTAGGAGTCAGGGGTAAGGAGGGCCATTCAGGGAAGTGGGGATGGGGGGTAGGGCTGGGCTGAGAAGGAAGAGTGTCGTATAATGGATGAGGCTACTAGAGCGCCCAAAATGATCGAAGCATCGAAGCGATGTTATAAGCCGGCTATACGCTGGCCGAAAAACAATAATAATAATAATAATAATAACAATATAATAATAACTACAAGCTACATCTGGTCATTATGATAATTATGCATACAGTAATAAAAATCTTTTTTTTTTCCACTACGTTCTCACATTCCATTCATCAAACTAAGCAAAAATTGGTTTTGGTGAATGAGATGACGTATAGCAATAAAGAAACAAAAGCACGTTTTTTTCTTTTGTATGAAGCAAGATGCAACACAGGAACGCGAGCTTTTTTATTATTATTACACCACGCACGCTATCTGGATCACTGGAATACTGGTCTTTTAATGGCACACCAGTGAATTATATCGAATAAGATACTTAAAATCAAATGCCCTACCAATGAAGCTTGCCTACTTTATTTCTTTTTTTTTCAGAGATTTGTTTATCTCTTGGTCATCAGAGCATTACACCTGTCTTTTTCCTCATTTATGATTCTATGTTGTTCAATAGGTTCATTCATATGTAGTCTGTCTTCGTTTTTTCCTCTTGCCGCTTACGAGACCAACCTATCAGTCCAACTCAACTTGCAACTAATGTAAACATTCAATTTGTTCTAGTTTTACTTCCTAGTTTACTCCTGTCAGTGAATTATGATATACTACAACATAACCCATTAACAACAATACTAATACAAGTATCACGTCTAACCATTATGAGGCTTGGCCAATAATTACCTCATTTACGGCAAGATGACCCATCCAAATTAAAATATCCCTACACTACGTAAATCACCCTTTGCTAGTACACTCTAACGTGGGGCTTCACCGAATGCTTTCTGTGAAGCTAAAATGACAACCACTTTACTTCCACAAACATGGTAATTAGTTAAGCTATCCCAAGACACCTTTGTGGGGCTCATGCAGCTTCAAGGCGGCGCTCCATAAAGGGAGTGGGGTAAGGTGACAATGATACAGCTTTGTCAGAGGTGACCTCAGCTCGTGGTGTTATCACTTGATGGCGGAATCAAGGAAAATCATTCACGCTGAGTATACTACAGTGCAAGACATGAAACAGATCTATCAGTGAAAAAAAAATGCTTTGAAAGCCATGCTGAGAATCGTTAACTAAATGATAGTAATGTAAATGATTTACAACATTAATCTGAATATGGTTTGTTCTCTGTTCTCAATTCCTGGTGCATACGTACCACCATTATCCTTCTCTCACAACCTAATTCCATCCTAACCCACATTAAACCCGAACTCTTTTCCTTGCACTCTTTACCAGTCTCGATGGTCAAGTTGCATCAGATGTGCCAATAGCTCCATTTCCTCTTGTCCACACAGAGACTTTGGACTTTATCCCCCCTGAGCATCTCCAAAACACTTCACTCCCACACCTTCCACCTTGAATCCTTTTGCAGTTCCTTTTAAAACGTGGATTTTTTACCTTTTTACGCACGTGGGCCGCTTAGATGCACCCGTTGTGTCTGTTACAGTAACTTCAGCATGTATCACAATCAAAACCAAACAATAACACGACCCAAACCCTTCCGAGAGATATACCGATGGTAAAATTCATCTATACATCTTCATCCTTCAGTGGAACACTGCAAAATGGGCCACGTACCTTGTTTCAGAAAGTAATAATACAAGAGTGGAAGCTTTCCAGCCCCCTGATCCTTATGACCCATCTCGAGTCGCCTTCGACAACATGCGGGGGATACGTGATAAGTATTTTTACAAGAAACAAAAAAATCCGTCTTTGTTTGTGGATAATAGGCCACTCACCACGTAACTTAACATTCACGTCTTCCGGAATGGTGCTCACTCTGGTGTCAAAGCAATAAACTCTCAACATGCTAACACACTCCTTAAGGATAGCACTTGCTAAATCAGTCACTGTAACATTTTCCGCGGGGTTCCTGGATGCGGTGAAAGTCGTAATATTTCCTGAACGTGTGATTAACATGGCTCGTTATATGTTACTGTGGACTCAACCTCCAGGGCACTGAAGTTATGGGTTCTATCAGCCTGACTCATGTAATATGTATGGTATATCAACGAAGGTATCTTACTACTCATAACTCATTGGAACTAAACTTTTTAAAAAAAAAAAAAAACTATCAAATGGC
>JAUUDZ010030864.1:0-11005 GCA_032361705.1 Panulirus versicolor
TTCACACACTTTACCAAACTCAGTCACCAGCTTCTGCAGTTTCTCACCCGAATCAGCCACTAGCACTGTATCATCAGTAAACAATAACTGACTCACTTCCCAAATTCTCTCTTCCACAACAGACTGCATGCTTCCACCTCTTTCCAAAACTCTTGCATTTACCTCCTTAACAACCATGGAAACATAACGCAACTCTGCTACAAAACAACATTGACTAAGAACCAGTCAACTTCCTCTATTCTTACACGTACACACACTTACATTCTCGATAATAAAAAAAATTTCACTGCTTCTCACAACTTACCTCCCACACCATATATTCATAATACCTTCCACAGAGCATCTCCATCAACTCTCTCATATGACTTCTCCAGATCCATAAATGTTATATATAAATGCATTTATTTTCTAAGTATCTCTCACATAAATTTTCCAAGGCAAACACATGGTCGACACATCCTCTACCACTTCTGAAACCACACTACTCTTCCACAATCTGATGGTCTGTACATGCCATCACCCTCTGAATCAATACCCTTCCATATAATTTCCCAGTAATACTCAACAAACTTATACCTCTGTAATATGAGCACTCACTCTTATCTCCTTTGCCTTCGTACGATGGCACTATCCAAGCATTCCGCCAATCCTAAGGCACTTCACCATGAATCACACATACATTAAATAACCCTACCAACCAGTCAATAATACAGTCACCCCCTTTTTAAATGAAATCCACTGCAATACCATCCAAACCCGCTGCCTTCCCGGCTTTCATCATCTGAAAAGCTTTTGCTACCTCTTCTCTGTTTACCAAATCATTCTCCCTAACCCTCTCACTTTGCACAACACCTCATCCAAAACACCCTATATCTGCCACTCTATCTTAAAACACATTCAAAAACCTTCTAAACACTCATTCCATCTCCTTCTCATATCACCACTGCTTGTTATCACTTCCCCATTAGCTCCCGTCACTGATGTTCCCATTTGTTCCCGTGTCTTACGCACTTTATTTACCTCCTTCCAAAACATCTTTTTATTCTCCCTAAAATTTGATGATACTCTCGCACCCCAACTCTCATTTACCCTCTTTTTCACCTCTTGCACCTTTCTCTTGACCTCCTGTCTCTGTCTTTTATACATCTCCCACTCATTTGCATTATTTCCCTGCAAAAATCGTCGAAATGCCTCTCTCTTCTCTTTCACTAATAATCTTACTACTTCATCCCACCACTCACTACCCTTTCTAATCAATGTAAATATGGCCCATATATACATTATATGGGCTGACTTTATACCTGTATTGTGGCACTGTATAAAGGCAAGGAGAACAAAAGTGAATGTTCTACTTACACAGTTATAAGTTTGTTAAGCGTACCTGAAAAGCTGTTGGAATAGAGGTGACAAAGAGAGTGGGGGTCTGCAGAGAGGTTTAGAAATCCAAACAATACAATAATATTTCCCTAAGTCACAGGTGATCTTCCACTAACACCAGTCCCTTTAACTGTACTATCATGCACTCTCCTTATAAATTACCCATCTCCCATTCTTTTCACGTGCCCAAATAATCTTAAAGTGTCAAATTTTACCCACTCTACCATTCCACAATTAATTCCCTTTGCAGTTCCTGCCATACGAAATCTCTCATACACCCCTTCATTTCTTTCTTCAATCCATCTAGTCATACCACATGCTCCTCTCCAACAGCTCGCTTCCTCAGCCTGATTCTTGACCTCTGCGACTCATCCCATGTCCATGTTAAAATTTAGCTGCAGAGGTCAGGCTAAGAGGAACGATCTATCCCTTAATCCTTTCTTCACTTCCATAATATTCCATACTTACATCTTTATCCTTCATTATTCTATTAAGGGACCCAATGACTCTTTTACTGCACTGGTCTCTCCCTTATCTCTCATTCCATATCACCACACTTACCAAAGATAGCTCCTAAATATGTAAATTCTGTCACCTCCTCTGGTCTCTCTCCCCTATATGTATAACACAGTTTAGTACACTTTCTTCCCTCCCTGAATAAAACATATTTGTATGCTAACTAGTTATATCACTGTTATTCTTTCTATTATGAGGGATCAGTCTGAGACCTTTACACTGCCTGAAATAAGAAAATAACAGGAGAGCAAATGTAAGTAGGGAAACTGGTCCATTATAGTCCAGATGGCAGACCACTAAATTCTAGTCATATCAATTGTCTTCTGAACTGCAGCATACCATTTATCATCTAATCTTCCTTATTTCACAAACCCTTCAAAATCACTTCATTCATTGCATAGTTAAAAAATACTTACATTTTCTACCTTGTGTTAAGCATTGTGAATGAAGACTATATTAAGGTTACTATATAAAACTTACTGAATTCTGGAAAAGCATCAAGGAAGTTGGAGGTTTCATGTGGCATCTTGAGACCGGAATCTTTTATATACTGTGGCTTGACCCCTGTCCCAATCAGCTGTGCTAATTCCAACTGACTGATGCATTTTAGAATCTCCAACCACGACTTTCCAAGATAATTTCCTAAGAAATATCATAAGCAATAAAATGTGAAAGGTCATGCAAAGATGAATACAGAAAAAAAACTCTGAAAACAAGCATGAGTTTCATGACAGATCCTTTGAACAGTCTATATTTCATTTAATACATTCTATTAATTCAATATTTCATATTCCAAATTTTAGAGCTCTCAAAACACATTCACATACTACTCAAACTTCAAGAATAAAAATTTCCTAACATCGAAATATATATCTATTTCTCTACCAAAAAATGGATGCCTAAAAAAACACTGTTCAGGTGTAAAAACTGGCAAATACTTATCATTCACTATAAGGTCATATGCAAGATGTCTTACCATCAGTGTGTGCAACTGTAATGAGGGTTTTGATACAATCAACATTCTTGGCTTTCATTTCAGTAAGTGGAGAATTAGCAGTTAAGAGTGTAAAACGGGCGAGGCACTGTACGAAGGCATCTCTCTCAAGCTTGGAAGTGAAACAAAAGTTATAAACAAAGTTATATCTTTGAAGAATTAGAATTCTCTTCATACATATGAGAAAGAAACATAATAATCTGAATCTCAAAGCTGAAGAAAAGGCAGCTCTCTTTTGCCACTTAACAAACAATAATTGAAAATATTTCCTTAAAGATAACTTTTAATCCAAAATCTGGCTCACATCTGCATCTCTGATTCTAAAATTCATGATAAAATTTTACATACAGAGGTGTTAGTATTTCACAAACCTTCATTTTACAAAGTTTCATTACTATGAAAGTTAATGTTTATGACAATCTGCCACACCATGACAATGATGCTTCCTTATGATGAATGTCATATAGAGGGAAACACAGAGGAAGTTTCAAAGGAGGGCAAAAGAGGTGGTACTAGAATTAAAAGACCTGAGTTACAGGGAAAAGACAGAGAAGCTTTTAATTTTCCTACCTTGGAAGAGAGATGAGTTAGGAGTGCCTTAATCACACTTTAATCTTTTTTAAACCAGACTGATGAAGTAGACAATCGACAATTCTTTGAAAGATGGAAGGACAAACGCAGGACAAAATATGAAGTTAAGCAAGAGACTTGTTAAAAAAGACATAAGAAAGTTCCTTTATAGTATCAGAGCGGCAGATGAATGGAATAAAATGACTGAAGATGTGCAGAAAACATACATATTTCTAAGAAGCTATATGACTGCAGAAAATGTTCAAGAGATGAGGCTACATGGAGTGTAATGCTCCCCACTTGTACAGAACAATTAATGAATTCAAAATATGTAATCACACAAGAACCTCTTTGTCTCTAAGAGAATGGGAAACAATTTACTGTCCATACTACTCATAGTATTTCATCCATCCACCATCATTCATATAACACCTGCATACTAAAATTATCCCACAATCAACTGATTAGCCTCTATTGCAAGCTGTGTCAATAACATAAATTAATATGACTGCAATACTCCCTACAAAAGTCCCTCTAAGAAAAATAACAGTGGTTAAAACAAATATGACAGCCATGATGAGGTTTAATACCTTGATACAATTTGCTCTTATGAAGTTTATAAGGTGCTAGAGACTAATGGTTATTCAGCACTTTTTACCATGTAAATAATTTCTAAATACTTAAAACAATTTACATAGAATTACAATTTAGGCTTCTTTTTTAAATATATCTAAAAACATTCTTTCTTCTTCCATATGTGTATGCCATTTCCTACATAAGTGAGCAGTGACACGGACACAAAAAAAGGCCTCATTTGCTCACACCAGTTCTCTAGCTGTCCTGTATAATGCACCAAAACCATGCCCCCCCAATTCAAAACCAGGCCCCAGGCCCTGGTTCAATCCAGTGACAACATGGTGCCCCCTATCTACCACATTAATACAAATCACTCCATCTCATGCACACCTTTCAACCTCCTGCACGTTCAAGCTTTATGCATTTGAAATCTTCTTCACTACATAATTCCATCTCCAACTTGGTCTCCCCTTTCTTATCCCATCCACTTCTGACACATATATCTCCTTTGTCAATCTCTCAATAAGTCCAAACCATTTCAGCATAATCTCTTCAGCTATCTCAATCACACTCTTCTTATTACCATACTTCTCTCTTACCCTATCTATCTATCTATATCTCTGACGCCTGATCCCTCCTGGAACTCTCTCAAAGGGGCAGTCAGAGAAGTAGGGTTTCCATAAATATTGAACTCCAGTGCCACTTCTTCACCTTTAGAGCTTCACCCTTTACAGGATACTGGCAGAGGGCAACTCTAGAGCAGTGTTTGCTGCAGCTCCTACCTAATGCTCCTACTGACTACTTCTACATAATGCTCCTGCCTAATGTTCCCATCTACTACTTACAACTAATGCTTCTGCCTAAGTGCTCCTACCTATTACTTCTATCTATTGCTACTACCATTTGCCAAAAGACAGGGCTAACACATAGTGCTCTCCACAGGAAAATCAAGAGTAACAAAGAATGAGCAGTGTGAGTTAAGTGCTGTTAAATGTTATATACGACAAAGAGAGATAGCATGTTCATGAACAGAATGTTAGTAATCCATGTGTGGGTGAGGAAGAAGAAAAGACAGCTACCTGGATTGGAGGAGTGGAACCTGAAAAGCAACGATGTGTTGGTTCTCTCTGAATCCATCACTAACCCTCCCAATACCCAGGCGGGTAGTACTGGCAATATAACTCCCTGGTCACTGGCTGCCTACCAACTAGTAAGTACTTCTCTTACTCTATCATTACTTACTCAACCAGCAATCCATACCTCAAATGTTGTCCGCATACATTTTATTTCAAATACATTCACCCTTATCCATACATTATATCTATAGCACATGCTTCGCATCCATATAACACTGTCAGGACCACTATATTTCTATACATATTCAGTTTTGCCCACCTGGATAATGATCTCTCCTTCCACACATTTTTCACCTCAGCTTCCATGGTCACATTCACTGCCAGTCCACTCCCAGGTATCTAAAATATTTCACATCCTCCCAAGTTTTCTCCATTCAAACTCACATCCCAACTAGCCTGTCTCTTTGCATTGCTAAACCTAAGACCTTTAATTTTATTCACATTTACTCTCAGCTTTCTCTTTCAAACACTCTCCCAAACTTAGAGACCAACTTCTACAATTTCTCACTACATAATGCCCTTAGAGCCATGTCATCAGCAAACATAAACTGACTTGCCTTCAAGGTCCAGTACCCCCAACAGGCTACAAACTTGCCCCTCTCTTCAAGACTCACATTTACTTCTTCACTACTCCATCCATAAACAAACTAAGCAGCCATGGTGACATCACACAACCCTGCTGTGAATGTGAGACAAATTTTCTAATAACTATGGTAGCCCCACTTTATATCTATTTCCAATGAAATATGAAATCATTATAACATCTATTTTGTCAAATGACTGGAAATGTGACTAGCAATTGATATAATATAATGAAACTGGGTTACCATAATGAGACCAAACTAATGGGCATTTCTTAAAATCTTTCATCTTTGGTGTCATTGTCTTACACAAAAACTGGTAAGTTACTTTTTTCCATGCATACACTCAAAAACTATTTTTTTCCATATGTATTCAATTCCTGTGCTAGCAAGGTAGCACGAGGAACAGATGAAGAAATGACTTCATTCATTCACATCCAATCTCAGCCCATCATGTATAATACACCAAAATCAAAGCCCCCTATCCACAATCAGGCCCCCACAGACCTTTCCATGGTTCCCACCAACCACTTCATAAACAATGGTTCAGCCCAATGATGCATTTTGTCCCCTGTAGACCATATAGCTCCAATTTGCTCTAATCCATGCACACCTCAAACCCAACTGCATGCTCAAGCCCCAAGTCTTCAGTGCATCTTTCACTCCATCCATCCACCTAGTTAGTTTCTCCTTCTTCATTGTTTCCCCCCTTCTGACATGTATACTTTTAAAGTCATCCTTTCCTCACTCTTCCTCTCCATATGTCCAAACCATTTCACCAAACGCTGTTCAGCTGTCTCATACATACTGCTCTTATTTCCACACTTCTCTCCAACCTTATCATATATTTGAACAACTCTCCTTACACCACATATTATCCTCAACCATTAAATTTCCAACACATTCACCCTATCCTTTACATTTTTGTCTATGGCACACATCTCACATAAATACAATACCAACAGGAGTACTATACCATGAAACATCCATCTTTGCTCTTAAAGATATTGACCTCTCTTTCCATGTATTGCCCCCACACCCAACCTATGGCTCACTTCAGCTCCCAATATTCCATCTGCTGCCATATCCATTCCCAGGTATTTAAAGTACTAAACTTCCTCCAAGTTCTCTCCATTCAAACTCAAACTACAAATAACTTTTTTCAATGATAAACCTAATAACCTTGCTTTTATTCACATTTACTCTGAACTTCTCTCTAACACATCCTCCTAAACTTAGACACCAGCTTCTATAGTCTCTCATTCAAATCTGCCACCAGTGCTATATCATTAGCAAACAATTGAGTTGTGTCTCAAGCCTCCCACCCCCAGCAGGCTGCATACACTCCTCTCTCCAAGATTCATGCATTTCCCTTCCTCATCACCGCATCCATAAACACATTAAACACTCATGGTGACATCACACACCCTTATCACAGACCCATCTTCACCTGGAACCACTTACCCTACCCTCTATTCACTTGCAGTTGTCTTACTCTTTTGATAAAAACACCTTACGCTTCTAATAGCTTTCCTCCAAAACCATATATTCATAACTTGTTCCTCCCCAATCTGATGCTCTTTACATGCTACCAACCTCTTAATCACCATTCATCTATACAGCATACCAATTACATTTACCAAACAAAGACATCTTAAATTTGAGCGCTTGCCTTTGTCCCTCTTGCCTCTATATAATACATGTATTCTGCCAATCCTCAGGTGCATCACAATGACCCATACATACAGTGAAAATCCTAATCAACTAATCAACATTACAGCATCCTCATTCTTAAGAAATTCAACTACAATACCATTCACTCTAGCTGCCTTGCCACATTTCATCTTATTTCAATTTTCAATTTCAATACTTTATTTCTTGATAGAAGAATGGGATCCTAGTGCTGTCACTATGTATCCCTGTATAATACTACCAGAGGCATCTGGCAAGTGTCACAAGTACATATAAATATAACAATTGGACTTACTAAATCCTAAGGAAGGAAGGACATTCCTTCAACACAACATCAATATTGTTTACATAAATATATGGCCAGTATGGGGAAGATCATCATGTCTCCATCAGGGGGGCATGGAGCGGTGGTCCAGCAGGCATCAGAGAACCATTGTGTGTGGGAACATTTCAAAAGGTAGTGGACAAGGGTGTGGCTGTTGGGTCTTTTGCTTAACTTTATCTTACACAAGATCTTCACCATCGTTCTTTTTTTTCTTTTTTTTGCATCACTACTTTCACATACCTACCTGACCCAATCACCCTACATCTACCAACCTATCTTCAAACACACTCAACAGTCCTTCAAAATACTCACTACATCTCCTCTTCACCTAATCACTGCCTCCTGCCACTTCTGCCTTTGTCTCCTTCACAGGTGTTCCAAACTGTTCTCTTGGTTTTCTCATACTAATATCTTCTTCTAACTCATTTTCTTATTCTTCCTGAAGTTTGCTGATACTCTCTCATCATAACTCTCATTTTCTTGTTTTTCACTCTGCATTTTCCTCTTGACTTCCTGCATCCCTGAAAGCTACACCCATACACACTATCTCTTTCACTAGCAACTTTACTGCATCATTTCACCACTCACTACCTATCCTCACCTGCCGTTCTCCCACCTTTTGCATGCCCTACACTTCTCTTGCATGAACCAGCACTGCTTCCCTAAATACCCTCCATTCCTTACCCACACCCTTAGCTTCAAATGCTCTCACTTTCTGCCATTCTACACTCAATCTCCACATCATTTCCTCTTTTCCAAAAGCTTTTAAAGATCTTCACCCCTCACCCCTACCCCAAAAGCTGCCCATCTCAGCACATTCACATCTAAGAGTCTGTCTTTTGCATGCCTATCAATGAGCATGTAATCTAATAATGCTCAGTTATCATTATGTATATCCTTCCCTTTGAACAAGGTGTTCCCAATCACCAGTTCCTTTTCAATATGCAACTCCAAAAGCCTTTACCATTTCTATTCCCTTTCCTACATACCCCATGCCCCCAAACTATTCCCTCAACTGCCACATTACCCACTTTTGCATTCAAATCAACCATCACTTATATCCAGTTTATAGCATCAAAACTCCTGACACACTTAGCCAATCTTAAAACACTCTTCTCTCTTCATCATCCATCTCATGGCCAGGTAAACAAGCACTAATAATCAGCCATCTCTCATAGGCCTTTTTCATTTTATCCCACCAATAAGCTCACTTCCTTACATTCTTTCATTCATTCCCACAACTCCTTCCTTAGCACAAGAGCTACCCCTTACTTAGCTCTTGTCCTCACACAAAAACTTGACTTTTCCCCAAAGACATTCCTGAACCATTCTTCCTCCTTGCCCCTGGCCTTTGTTTCACTTAAAGCTACAAAATCCAAGTTCTTTTCATCAAAAAATACTACATCTCTCCTTTCTTCTTATCTTGGTTATGCCCTGAAAACATTCAGACACCCAAAACTGAGCCTTCAAGGAGGATGAGCACTGATTGCTTAGCTTGTTCTGTTCCAGCTTTTAGAAGTTGAAAAAAAAGGGTTTCCAGACCTCCTCTCCATTCCCTCTTAGATGCCTTTTATAATAATTGGGGAATACATGGGAAGCATTTTTTCTTCTCTATTCTCATGGACATCTATAAGAAATTTCATATTTCATCAGTGTCCTTTACATAATTCTATGTAAATTAACATTTTGTCTAAAAATTTCTCCAATACTTTCATTCCCTCTACTGTTATCTAATAACATGAACTGTCCTAAGTTTAAATCTAATAAATTCCACTTTCCTGAGACATTTACAGATTGCTTTTGTCATGTGGCGATCCAGTTAACTAAATCATAAAATTACACAACTACTTTAAGCACACCACATCAAGAAGAACCCCTATCTTCAATAATTTTTAATCCCTTTCTACACAGCCCCTCTCTCTCTCTCTCTCTCTCTCTCTCTCTCTCTACCATGCATAACACAATGTTAACATCTTTTCATAAGCTGATAATCTGACAATTACATCACAACAACCTGACTAAAGGTCAATGCTACAGTGCCACACAGTGCTGTCCTGCAACCATTACCTTTCTCCATCTATGCAAATGATCTACCAGAATATATCTGCAGATGATGCATGGGTTATAAACAATGTGAAAAGCAAACAAGGTTTCATCAACTTACAGGAGGACCCTGGACATATTCCAAAGTTGATCTCATATGTGGCACATGAAATCAAACTTGAGACAATGTAAAGTAATGATCTTGGCAAAGTGAAAAAAGGCCTCGACATAATTATTATCAAGCAGGAAATATACTTCCAAATTTTGTATGTTAGAGGGACTTGGGATTTAACATAACCCCGAACCTGTCACCAAGGTTTCACATTAAGAGAATAGTACAAGAGACAAACTGTTTGCTAATAGATATCAAAATAGCTTTCATATGCATGGATAAGGAAATATTCAGCAAGCTTTTCATATGTTACACAAAGCAAGAATTAGAATATTCTTCTCAATTTTGGTAACTACACCTAAAAAGGCACAAAGAGCTGATAAAGGTCCAAAGCAAGGCAAGAAAAAATGGTACCAGAATTAAGAAAGGTGACTACAGAGAAAGGCTACAAGCCTTAAGTTTGCCCAATATGGAAAACAGAAGAAAGAAGGCTGAACCAATCACCTTTAAATCTATAAACCAGACTGATGATGAAGATAATGACCAACTGTTCAAAAGATGCAAAGCTTAGCCAATAAGAGAACAGAACACGAAATAAAGCAAGAAGCTTCTTAAAGATGTGAAAAAGTACTTTTATAGTATAAGATTGGAAAAAGAATGAAAAAAAAATTACTGGAGTCATGGTTAATGTAAATCTATCTATCTATCTATAACTCTGATGCTCATTCCCTCTGGGAACTCCTGACATAGGGTGGCCATTACATGCCTTGCTCACATACACCAATCAATGAATTCTTCCACTATTTTTCTCCCTCCAGTATTCCTCAACCCTTTTTTCCCAAGTCACAGGTGGTCTTCCACTCTCAGCAACCCCTTTAATTCTATCATCATACACTCTCCTTGTAAACACCCAGTCTTGCACTCTTTCCACATGCCAAAACCACCTCAAATTATTACACTTCACCCATTCTATTACTGGACAATTCACTTCCTTTGCATTTCCTGTCATACCACATCTCTTATACACCCTTTCATTTCTTTCTTCATTCCATCTAGTCACACCACATGCTCTTCTCAAATAGC
>JAUUDZ010030875.1:0-11005 GCA_032361705.1 Panulirus versicolor
CCCCTCTCCTAAGCCCCCCCCCCCCACACACACACACACTGTGTTAATTACCTTGGCGATAACAATGAGGAATCGGAGCGTGGAAGGTGTTTTTTCCAGTCGGCAGGTGACACCCCGAACCATCCCTTTTGTTCAAGACTCATTGGCATCATTTCCTTCACTGTTGGAACCAGATGTATGGAGGAGAGTTCTTCCGAGTCCTTGGGGGTGTTCCTTCGGGTCTTGCGGAGTCCTGCCTCGTTCTTGCGGTGCCTCACTGGGCCTAACGGCGTCCTATCGGGTCCAGGGGTGTCTTGCCACGTCCTATGGTATCCTACCGGATCCTGGGGCTTTTTGCCGGGTCCTTGGAGGTGTCCTAGAAGATATTAGAACGTCCTACCGGGTTCCAGGGCTTTTTTTTTTTTTCGGGACGTAGGGCGTCCTGGCGGGTCCTGGGGCGTCCTTAAGAACTCTACATGAAGCTGAAAGTCTGGGGAGGACCCCCTCTACGTCACAGGTCCTTTCTGTGGGCTAATTCTACGTCTTACGTGACGTAATTGTACGTGGAGCGTCTCGTTGCCAAAGGGTTCCTTTCATGTCATTCCACCTCTGCCTCGCTAATTAGAATTTGGTTTCCTGATTTACATCTCTACTTATTTTTCTTATTTGAATGACATAGGAGAGCCACCTCCGTTCACCGAAGTCCTCGGTAAGGCTATTCTTGATTATGAGAGGAATGAGTATATGTATGTGATATATATGATACTCACATGTTTACCGTCTCCCCTGATGATGTGATTATTACACGAAAGTGCACTTGGGAACTTATCGTGTTTCATTTTCCCCGTGGACTCGTAGAAAGTGAGTTGATTGTACGGGAAATATGAAAATAAGATGAGACATCCACGATCAAGACTGAGTGTGAAAAAAAAGATCCCCGCCCATCAAGAAGAGCCAGAGAGATAGTGAATTGAAAGAGGATAGAAGATGGAATGGAAAAGAATAGAATCGTTAGTTGCAGGATAGATAATTTGGCACAAGTGCTGGGAGCATGGATAGATGAGGGTGTGGAGGATGACGGGGAGAAGGAGTGGAAGGGATAGCGAGGGTGTGTGGATAGTGCAGCCACCCAAAAAATAGGGCAACAGATGGAGGAGGGGCTGGAGAGGCGTCCTCAAGTCTTGGATATAGTGGAAAAATAGACACATCGATAGACATTGCTATGGCTCTATTCTTGGTCTGGGAGGACCTATTAGCAATTCACGAATAAAAAAAAAAAAAAAAGATAAATGGGCAGATGAATTGAAAACACAGGATTACTGAGAGTAAGGGAGATAGGCTGAGCTGATGATCCTGGGAGGAAAAAAAAAACACACCATCCGTTGGTCAAAACAGGATTATACTCTTGATGATTTGTGTAACTTTTGATGAAAATAATCCATACAACAATAGACAAAAGACCCTTAGGGTTACTGTGGAAATGGACTCATACTTAAAGTTACTGTAGGAATGGACTCATAAGAAAATGTGATCATTGAGGGAAAATTGATAAAGATTCCTATATTAGGATCCTCATAGTTGATTCTATAGAGCAGTAGAACTGGAATCCTTTCCTCTACCTTGGGCTATCTACCATGAAGGACCTACCGTGTAGCAATTGAAGGGGGACCCCCCCCCCTCCCCACACTTTTTTTAGCCCTTCCCTGATAGTGAACGAGAAAGTGCTCTCTCTCTCTCTCTCTCTCTCTCTCTCTCTCTCTCTCTCTCTCCCCCCCCCCCTCAGACAGTAAGAGAAGAATGAGGTGGGAGGCTAAATGAAAACACTTATTCTCCTGCGAACAGTGAAACCCTAATGATAATGCTTCATACGCCAATGCCAGTGACTGGCATTGCTTATAGTATTTTCCTTTTTTTTTTTTTTTTAGAAGTACTTAAATGTAAAAGCAAAGCTTGAGTGTTCAAGTTAGTGCGATCCCGGAATAAATTTTCTTGTAAGAAATAAAAAAGTGTCTCTAAGGTGGCGTGTATCAGGCATGTATTTTTAGAGGAAATAGAAAACGTGTGGTCTTAAGGTAGTATATTTCTCGGGTTTATTTTGGAGTAAATATAGATCTTGGTCTGTCCTAAGGAATGTATTTTTTTTTTTGTATATATATAAAACATGTTTACTTAGTGCAGTCTCAAGTAAAGGGTCCAGGAAGCCTCCATGAGCGTGAGATATGACTTAAAGAAGTTTAGTAATGGATGTTGGTAATTCATAAAATGTTTTGGGGAAACGAGTGTAATAAAGATTGGCGGAGGTAACGGCCCAGGCAGTTATGTGCAATGTGAGGTAAAGAATAGAGAATTACCCTCGCACTGACTTGGATGTGAACTAAGTAAAACTGCTACACTCTTCTGGACCACTGGCTTAGTTTAGTAGTATGCGTGAGGGACACACACACACACACACACACACACACACACACACACACACTGACTTATGTTTCTCTCTTGTGTCTCCCCTGATGATGTGATCATATTACACGAAAGTGCACTTGGGAACTTATCGTGTTTCATTTTCCCCGTGGACTCGTAGGAATATCTTGATCACGCGCAAAATTGTGATCCTTTCCAAATATATATATATATATATATATAATTTGTGTAAGGAAATGCAACTGTAGAGTAAATTATGTGTAGAGATCCCTGTGGGAGAACAATAATGCAGGGATGAACGTCGATGCTCTCATGTTTGAGGCGCTTGGCGTCGCTCGGGAGGACTTTGTTTCACTGGGCAGGACGAGTGAGTGGAGGGCGAATGCTTCATGCGGCCTTTGTCGGTATGTTCAGAGATATTTGAAGCCTCTTAGGCTAAGAAGTGAAATGTTAGTTTACACAAGATTGTATACAGTAGTCTAAGCGATAAACAGTGAAATTTGTAATAAGGATTGTACATATTATAAAGGGAGATGTGTTACAGGCCAGAGAAAGGAGAGGGAAGAGGCACGCTGTGTCTGTAAAACCCGCAAATTAAGGGAGATAATGTCTAATAAGTAAGAAATAGGAAACCCTGTAAATTAATGATTAATGCTCAGCGGTGTAACTGATTTCACCAGGGTCACACAATCTCCTCTTGCTACTTCTCATCTCCAATTTACCAGCGATTTTATTTTGCCTTTTGTATCACCAGCCAATATATATTCTTTCATAAATCTCAAGGGGTTATCTTCATTTGTTGGTACCGGCTTTATTCCCCCTAGATCACATGTAGGGTAGCCTGACCTAACCACAAATAAATACCAAGTCCTAAGCTCATGATGTACAAGCTCGCAAACCAGTGCCTTGCCGTCTGCTCTGACTCCGGAGGACATTGCAGGGATAGTCAATTACTATAGGAGTAGGGCCGGATAATAAAACTCAATTGATGGAAGGGCTATACATTTATTTTGTCTCCATTTCTTTCTCTACACTTATGCATGGTAAGAAACGAAAAATCAGGCATTGTATATTTTTTCGCTGAGCACATAAGAAAAAATTATTTACAGGTAACTGATAAAATAAGCACAACGGTACTCTCACAGCACTATTCCACTCAAGAATGTGAAGTTAAATGGGAAAATAGAGCTGTACATATACGAGATGTGGGAAAATATGCGACATACCTATCTACACTGACTAATCCCCGCCCGATGAGCCATGAACGTATGCGCCTCCAGCAGAAGTGGACACGTACAGTTCATCATGTATAGCTACGATCACAGTGGTGCTGGCAACAGTATGTTTCATTCAACTCTTACAATTGATCTCATGTTTCATTCAACTAATTAATACAGTTGTTTACGATAAAGAATGTGTAAAATTTCGTTAAGTACTTAAATAAATTTGAATTTTTTAATTCTGAGTGTCAAAAGACCAATGAAAAACCAATAAAGGGCCGGATTTGGCCCGCGGGTCGCCAATTGAAGAGCCCTGCAGGATTAGAGGCTTCAGCTCGTCCATATTAGTCCACCATATGATTTTGACTTTTTTTTTTCCGGCAGGATTCTACAGTGTCTCACATCCCACTGCCCTTTCCGGCGTTTTCTACACACCGCTCGTGTGTACAAAAACAGCTTGAATTATGGGACCTAAGCTTAGGCATCCTGCAACACAAAGAAATGTGACGCGTGCTGCACTCCATCTGTAGAAGCTCCATGAGACTTGGTAGTAAAGCCCACGTACAGGATTCCTGCCTTACCTCCTGGACCAACACCAGGCCCAAGGGACTCCTGCCCAACCAGACTCCAACGTCTGACTTCACCTCACTTGACCTAACCTTCCTAAACATAATCATATACATGTGTATCAATCGTGTATTTTACTAAGAAAACACTGTGGCATTACTCATGTTTCTATATCCCTATCTATGTCCCACACAATATGCAGAAAAATTTCGAACATAAGAGAATCCTAAACTAAGCTACCACATTACTCTCAATATGATTTTTCCTGTATGCACCATACACCTATTCAACACATTTATTTTTTTCTCGTTATCTCCTCTCCCGTTTTCTTCATTTCTATTGCTAATCACGTAAGTGGAAGAGTCCAACAAGCGTTTGGCCCCTAGTTCCCGGGATAAGAATCTAAGGGTGCGAAGGATCTCTAGCGTACTACTTGTTTTTACTGCGAAAGAGAGGGAGGGCAGGAGCAGCAGCTACTCCAAGTCACTTGCCTCTCAGATGTGTATGACTTTTCTATTCACTACACTAATATTTGTACTCTTATTCTAAACCTTTCTTCTGCTGACAACCATCTAGCTAGGATCTTCCCCTTTATCTCACTTCTCTCAGGCACTCAGTTGCTTCATAACGTCTCTTATTAATCCAATTTACACATACAACTATTGCTCTCACTTATGTATTCACTTCAGAGGAGGAGTGGGTTGTTCAACCACCAGCACGCTTCTTCAGCCCCTCAAAGACCTTAGTTCTCTGAAGATGTCATTGGATAGTTTTTTCTTCACTTATGCTATTACGAATTATGTCGTTTTTTCACTTAATTTCTCAAGTATCATTCACGATACCATATTGTCCTCTCACTCACTCAGGATAAGGTTCTCTACCTAGGAGATTTCAACGTACACCTCAGTGAATTGCTAAAGTTCTCCAGTACAGATGGTGGGGGGTCGAAGCCTTTATGTTTGCCTTTCGCAGCGATCCAGTGGAATCTGGCAGCCACACTACTCATGTTCTAAATTGTCGCCACCGCCTTCTCAAAATGCTCTTCATCTGTTTCTCCTCTAATCGTTCGCTTTCAAACTACATAATCTCGCCCACAATTTGTTCAGCTAACCACACTCCCATAACTGTCTCTGGACGCTGGCTTTCGCCGCCAATATTGTAATCTATTAACATTAATTTTATAAATTTAGGAAAATTGTTTAATTTCCCTGGGAGATTACTACCCTTTCCGGGATAATACTCATGTCTCTGCTGAGTGTATGGCAGAGGTTATTGTGCAAATGGAGTCAAGTATTTTTTTCCCATAAGATTATCTTTTCCTCCAATCTATTTCAACCATGCCAGTTCTGAGGCCATCAAGGCATGGAATATGGCCAATCAGACTTGCAAAAATTCCTGCGTTTGCTTCATATTCAATTTTCATTCGTCAATATACTTTCAGATATGTTATACGTGAGATGAAGCGTTCTCATTCGCAAAGGTAGTGTGGCAATCTGTTCTCTTCCTTTTTATGTATGAAAAGAAATAATGCATTCGTAGGGCAACAACTGAGCGCTGCATTCTTCCATTTTCCGAATTCCCTCCACTCTCTAATTCGAATTATCTTTCATCTTGTTAGTTACCTTTTGATTTATATATTTGGACAGGGTATTGCCAGTGGGGTAGACACAACCTACTTACTGCGTTCAAAACCTCTTAAACTCAATTTCTTATTCCTTTTTCTCAAATATCTCATACCTTTCCCATCTCCTATGATGTTGCTATAATTCCACCACCCATACCTTTCCCATCTATAATGGTACCATAATTCCACCGCCCAAGTCTTTCCCATCTCCAACGACGGTTCTATAATTCCACCACTTAATACAATAAACACATACATGGTATCACTGACAGATAATCTGTCTTGGGAACTCCACACCGCACAAATCTCCAAACATTCCTCCGATTATACAGTTGTTTCGTCGTGGTATGGAGTACTGCTCTCACATCTCGAGATTCCAGCTGTACACATTTAACAATGGAACACAAATCAATTCATCTGAACTCTACCAGTCTCACCGAATTCAAAACTTGACCCATTTGCCCTATTCATGTTGATTTTCTTTTCCTCTTTAATTGACATTACCTTGGTTTCTGGGAAATAAATACTTGTGCTACCCCTATCGTTAGCTGGAGCAAGAGAATACGTAACATGAATATTTTGTAGCCGTTGGGAACTCACAGGTGTTGATATCATATCTGTTTTTTCCTACGAGAACTAAAACGTTTTGCTCTCTCAAGTCTTTCCCAACTGTTACGACCTGACCATTTTTAAAGGTAAATTCTTCATTACCCCAATACGCAGGCTTCCTCCTTCCTTTCTTTTCTGTTGTTAGCCTTATTTCAATATTTAAGAACTGGTCTAAATGTAAACATGTGTTTGCGACTTGAGCCTTAAACATGAAAACGTTGTTACTGTATTTTCGTTTTCTAGGCCTGGGATTGCAGTAAAGCTAGAAATAAATAACTGGGTTTTCTTGCCCTTTGGCCCTTCGTGGGAGAGCAGCATCAGCGATCACTGTAGTATTGAAGGCTTCCTGCCTCACAACCGCCACCATACTGACAGTGACACAGATTGACACAATGAGTGGTACCTTCTGGTTCGTCCACACTGTGCACTGAGGTCTGATCAATATGAAGCTAGCTGCCCACAAGACCCATCTCGCGCAAGAGACATCCGCAAAGCGGCTTCAATCACCGTTGTTTACAATGTTGTCCAGAACAAGAAATCCATACAGGTCGAAGCATTCATGGACAAACGAAAGAAATTGACAAACACATTTCAGACCTCGGAATACTTATGCATTGTATAAAGATTTGAACAAAAAATGAATGGGAATAGTTTACAATAGATAAACTGACGATGGCATGCGTAGTGTGGGATAACTTCTGTTACACCCTTGCGCATATAATCACATAATTCCAGTGAAATGTAGGTTAGTCAAACATTTTCAGTATAGATTCAGTTAATCTATTCCTGAGAATGAATTTACGTCATGTTTACGTCAATGTTTACACCACACTGGAGGGCCGTTCGCTTGTTTGTTATGGCTCATGGTGCGTTGGACGAGTGAGCAGTGTGTCAAATAGTATACCATTAATTCCTCTAAATGCATTACGATTGATTTATATATCAATTTAGATATGAATATTTGATATTCTTTACTGTCCATTGTTGTGGTTATATTAACTAAACTTTATGCTTACTTAAATTACCAAAGAAACCCTTGTTGTCGTGTTGTCATAACGAAGCTATCTGGCAACTCCTCAAACTCACGTGGGACAACTCGGACAACCCAAACCGAGTCAGTCGACCTGTGGTGCTCGTTGTGGTAGGTTCTACGTCTGGATTTCCTACGGTTGTGGAAGTCGTTGAGGCTGTACATCGTTTTTGGATCATATCGTTTTGAAAATTGAAATCAGACACATCGGAAATGGAGTCACAGAGACAGGTGAACGTGCTTTTTGTTGTGGTTTAATTATAGTCCATGTTCTTGGCCAACACGGTCATGCTATGTTAAGCCTGGGCAGGTGTCTTGCCTGTGGATGGCCATATTAATGAAGGTTGATAGATGTCTTGTTTGTGGATGACTATATCAACCAGGTGTTGACCGTTGCAGTTTGATCGATTATTACGTGAGTTTCAGGATTTACTACATTATTTTTCCTACTTTTCCTCCTCTTATTTTTGGTATTTCCATTCCTTATATATTGATTGCCTCTATAGTACTTTTGTAACCTTATGAACTAGGATTATAATATGAAATAGATATTACTGTAACATATTCCTGTGTAAACAGAGTGTATAATTACTCTTGTATATTTTTTTATGGAGTCTGATACGTGATCTAATGCACGGGTTACAAACTGCGTATTTAAATTTCTTTAACAAGTGTTTTTATGATGCGCCTTGATTGACTTTTTTGGATAACCTTATGAAGTAAAGTCGGACGTACGCATATGAATTTGGGGTTTTATTTTTTCGTAAGGTTAGGTTAGATAAGCAAATAAAAGCTAAGAGGACAATAGAGTTTTCGGTAGACTTAACATAGATTTATAGAAAAATTAATCTTAAAAACTTTTCCAGTTTGTCAACAGCGCCCGTTAAATGTCCCTTGTTGTATTGGTTTAATCTGATAAGGGGAGCACAGAATACATACCGACAGAACTTTTTTTATTGTATTTACATCATAACGGCCAATTTACCCTTCATATGTAGAAAAATGAAACGTTTTTGTCTACAAAATTGTTTACTTACGAAGCAATAATGTACAGTACACTTGCGGCTAAACTTTTGCGATGTTTTTCTTGTTGAATATAACGTATTTCCTCCAAATTTGGATGTTTCAGGTGGGAGAGAAATCGGTTATTATATTTCTTCAGTTCCAGGTATTTCAACATCCCACTTGGACAACCGTTCGTCCAATATTGTCTTGAAAATATTTCTTACCTTGGCAAATTTTTGCAAGTGGTCTCTTACTGGCAACCTAAGAAAAAAAATCGTACCTATTTGGTGCTGTCTTGTTCACAGGCCACATACTGTTGGTGACAGCTGCACTACTGGTCACATATTGTTAGTGACAGCTGCACTACAGGTCGCATATTGTAAGTGACAGCTGCACTATAGGCCACATACTGTTAGTGACAGCTGCACTGCAGGTCATACTCTTTGTGACAGCTGCACTACAGGCCACATACTGTTGGTGACAACTGCACTACAGGTCACATACTGTTGGTGACAGCTGCACTACAGGTCACATACTATTGGTGACAGCTGCACCTCATCACATACTGTTGGTGACACCACCACAGGTCACATACTGTTGGTGGCAGCTGCACCACAGGTCACACTTGGTGACAGCTGCACCACAGGTCACATACTGTTGGTGACAGCTGCGCCATTGTTCACATAATGGTGACCGCTGCATTAAAGATCACATACTGTTGGTGACAGCTGCACTACAGGCCATACACTGCTGGTGATACCTGCACACCTGCACTACAGGTCACATACTGTTGATGACCTGCACTACAAGTCACATACTTGGTGATAGCTGCTTTACAAGCCATATACTGTTGGTGACAGCTGCACTACAGGCCACACGCTGTTGGTGACAGCACCACTACAGGTCACACTGTTGGTGACAGCTACACTACAGGTCATACTACTGGTGACCGCTGCACTACAGGCCACATACTGTTGATGACAGCTGCATTACAGGTCACATACTGTTGGTGACGGCTGCTTAACAGGTCACATACTGTTGGGGACAGCTGCACTACAGGCCCCATACTGCTGGTTACAGCTGCACTACAGGTCACACACTTGGTAACAGTTGCTTTACAAGCCACATACTGTTGGTGACAGCTGCACTACAGGCCACATACTATTGGCAACATTTAACAATCCTTCAAAATACTCGCTTCATCTCATTCCATCACTACCTGTTATCACTTCCCTTTTGCCCCCTTCACCAATGTCCCCATCTCTTTCGACTGTCGCACATTATTTTTCTCCCAAAACATATCTCAAAAGTTTACCTACTCTTGCTAACTCTTAAATCACATTTGTCTCTTTTTTTTCCTAACCCCCTGCACCCTCTTGTCTTCCTGCCGCTTTCTCTTTTACATCTCCCAATTATCTTCTTCCCTGTAAGTATCGCTCAAACGCCTCTCTTCTTTTTTTCACTTATAATTTCTTCATTCCACACTCACTACCCTGTCTAATCCGCCCACCTTCCACCTTTGGCATGCCATATGCTTCTATTGCACATGCCAGCACTGCTTCCCTAAATACCTCCCGTTCCTTATCCACTCCCCTTGCTTCATTTAGTCTCATCTCTTGCCATTCTACACTCCATCTCAGCTGGTATTTCTTCACACAGTTCTTTTTTTAAGTTCACGTAATTTCACTACTCTCTTCTCCCTGACATTGTTCCTTCTTTTTCGACAATCTTTACAAATCTTCATCTTCGCCTCCACAAGATAGTGATCAGACATCCCACCTGCTGCCCCTCTCAGCACATTTACATCCAGAATTTTCTCTTTTACACGCCAATCAATTGACCATCTTTCCCACTTTCAAACGTATACTTGTGTATGTCCATCTTTTTAACCAAGTATTCCCAATTGATAGTCCTTTATCAGCCCACAACTCCACAAGCTGCTCTCCATTTCTATTCATAACACTGAATACCCCATGAATACCCAGTTATACCCTCAACTGCCACATTACTCACCTTTGCATCACTAAAACCCGGTCTCGTATATCTAAACTGCTGATGCATTCTCTCAGCTACTCCCAAAGTACATGCCTTTCATGATCTTTCTTCTCATGACCAGGTGCATTAAGCACCATTAATCACCCATCTCTCGCAGTCCACTTTCAGTTTCACCCAGCTTGGTCAAGAATTTATTTCCTTATTTTCATTCACACACCCCCTCAACTCCTGCCTCAGGAGTAGACTACTTCCTTAGCTCTTGTCCTGTTACCAACCCTTGACTTTACTCCTAAGACATTTCCAAATAATTTTTTCTCCTTTACCCTTGAGCTCTGTAGCACTGAGAGCCAATATATCCAGGTTTCTTTTCAAACATAATACCTATCTCTCCTCTCTTCTCATCTTTGTTACATCCACCTACATTCAGACACCCCAATCTTAGCCTTCGAGAAGAACGAGCTCTTCCCGCTTGTCTTCCTCGTGTTTCGTTTTGAAGAAATAGAAATACAAGAGGGGGAGGGTTTCCACGCTCGCTTCCTATCCCATTTAGTCGTCTTC
>JAUUDZ010030885.1:0-11005 GCA_032361705.1 Panulirus versicolor
ATAGGGGAGGCACTGTGTGAGTAATTGGATGTAGTAAATAAGACATTGTGATAATAATGTATATGTGTGGGTGTTATATTTTGTAATTGGTACTGTGACGTACACTTACTACAGGTTGGACCCTAGATTAAATAGAGTAACGACCAGTGCTGTCTCACTCACACCTTGGTGAAACAGTGACCATATGGATGTTAGTGAGGTTATACATGTAGCTTGCCGCGTGCGTGTTGCTGAGACAGTTTACCCTTGTTGGTTGTGACTAGTTGGGTATTAGTGAGCAAGTTTACACTTGTAGGTTGTGACCATGTGGGTGTTGGTGAGACAGTTTACACTTTTAGCTTGCCATGTGGGTTTTGGTGGGACACTTTACACTTGTAGCTTGTGACCATGTGGATGTTGGTGAGATACACTTATAGGTTGATATCATATGGTTGCTGTTGAGACAGTTTACATTTAAAGGTTGTGATTATGTGGGATTGGTGAGACAGTTTACACTTGTAGGTTATGACCATGTCGTTGTTGGTAAGGCACATTACACTTGTATGTCGTGCCCATGTGGGTGTTGGTGATACAGTTTACACTTGCAGGTTGTGATCATATGGGTGTTGGTGATATAGTTTTCATTTGTAGCTTAAGTTCATGTTAGTGCTTGTGACCATGTAGGTGTTGGTGAGCCACTTTACACTTGTAGGCTGCGACCATGTAGTTGTTGGTGAGACAGTTTCAACTTGTAGCTTATGATCATATGGATGTTATTGAGACAATATACACTTGTAGATTGTGATCATGAGGGTGTTGATACAGTTTACACTTGTAGCTTGAGATCATAATATTTTTGGTGAGATGGTTTACACTTATAGGCTGTTATCATGTGGGTGTTGGTGAGAGATTACATTTGTAGGTTGTGATCATGTGGGTGTTGTTGAGACACTTTACGCCTGTAGCTTGTGACCATGTGGGTGTTACTGAAACAGTTTACACATGTAGCTTGTGAGCATGTGGGTGTTGGTGAGACAGTTTCCACTTGCAGGTTGATATCATGTGGTTGTTGTTGAGACAGTTTACACTTGTAGATTGTGATCATGTGGTTTTGGTGAGACAGTTTAACCTTATCAGTTTACTATGTGGGTGTTGATTAGACAGTTTACACTTGAAGGTTATGACCATATGGGTGTTGCTAAGCTATATTAGACTTTTAGGTTGTGACCATGTGGGTTTTGGTGATATAGTTTACTCATGTAGCTTATGACCATGAGGGTGTTGGTGAGACAGTTTGAAATTGTAGCTTGTGACCATGTGTGTGTTGGTGAGACAGTTTACACTTGTAGCTTGTGACCATAATGGTGCTGGTGAAACAGGTTACACTTGTAGCTTGTGAACATGGGGGTGTTGGTGAGACAGTTTACACTTGCAGCTTGTGATCATATGGTTGTTATTGGGACAATATACACTTGAATGTTCTGATCATGAGCGTGTTGATGATAGTTTACACTTGTAGCTTGAAATCATAATGTTCTTGGCGAGACAATTTACACCTGTTGGCTGTTTCCATGTGGGTGTTGGTGAGAGTTTACACTTGTAGGCTGTGACCATGTGCGTGTTGGTGAGACAGTTTGAACTTTTAGCTTTTAAACATGGGGGTGTTGGTGAGACAGTTTAAACTTGTAGCTTGTGACCATATGCTTGTTGTTGGTACAATTTTCAATTGTAGTTTTTACCATGTGGTTGTTGGTGAAAGTTTACGCTTGAAGGTTGCGACGATGTGGGGGTTCGTGAGCAAGATTACACTTATAGGTTCAGAATTTGTGGTTGTTGGTGAGACAGTTTACACTTGTTGGTTTTGACCATTTAGGTGTTGGTGAGATTGTTTAAACTTGTAGCCTATGACCGTTTGGGTGTTGGCGAGACAGATTTAACTTGTAGCTTCTGACCATGTGGGTGATGGTGAGACAGTTTACACTTGTAGCTTGTGAACATGGGATGTTGGTGAGATAGTTTACAGTTGTAGCTTGCGATCATATGGTTGTTGGTGAGACAATTTACACTTGTAGGTTGTCATCATTAGGGTGTTGGTGATACTGCTTACACTTTTAGCTTGTGATCACATGGTTGTTGGTGAGACAATTTACACTTATAGAATGTGACCATGTGGGTGTTCGTGAGTGTTTACACTTGTAGGTTGTGACCTTGTGGGTGTTGGTGAGAGAGTTTTCACATGTAGCTTGTGACCATGTGGGTGTTAGTGAAACAGTTTACACAAGTAGCTTGTTACCATGAGAGTGTTAGTGAAACATTTTACACTTGTAGCTTGTGACCATGTGGGGGCTGGTGAGACAGTTCATACTTGTAGGTTGTGAGCATGTGGGTGTTGGTGAGAGAGTTCACACTTATACCTTTTGAACGTGGAGGCGTTAATGACAGTTCACACTTGTAGCTTGTGATCATATGGTTGTTGGTGAGACAATTTACAGTTGTAGATTGTAATCATGTGGTTGTTGGTAAGCGTTTGCACCTCTAGGTTGTGACCGTATGAGTGTTGGTGAGCCAGATTACACTTGTAGGTTGTGACCATGAGGGTGTTGGTGAGACAGTTTACACTTGTAGGCTGTGACCGTATGAGTGTTGGTTGAGACAGTTTACACTTGTAGCTTGTGATCATGTGGCTATGTAGAGACAGGTTACACTTGTAGATTGTGGCCTTGTTTTTTGTGAAAGTTTACACTTGTAGGTTGTGATCATGTGGGTGTCGGTGATATAGCTTACATTTGTAGCTTATGACGATGTGGGTGTTGGTGAGCCAATTTACACTTGGAGCTTGTGACCATGTGGGTGTTGGTGAGCCAGTTTACACTTGTAGGCTGTGACCATATCGGTTTTGGTGAGACAGTTTACACATGTAGCTTATGACCATGTGGATGTTGGTGAAACACTTTACACTTGTAGCTTGTGAGCATTGAGGTGTTGGTGAAACAGTTTACACTTGTAGCTTATGATCATATGGTTTGTATTGAGACAATATACACTTGTAGGTTATGATCATGAGGGTGTTGGTGATACAGTTTACATTTGTAGCTTGTGATCATGATATTGTTGGTGAGACAATTTACACTTGTAGGCTGCTTCCATATGGGTGTTGGTGAGTGTTTACACTTGTAGGTTGTGACCATGTGGGTGTTGTTGAGACAGTTTGCATTTGTAGCTTGTGACCCTGCGGGTGTTAGTGAAAGAATTTACACATGTATCTTGTGACCATGTGGGTGATGTTGAGACAGTTTACACTTGTAGGTTGTGATCATGTGGCTTTGGTGAGATAGTTTACAATTGTAGGTTGTGACCATGTGAGTGTTCGTGAGAGTTTACATATGTAGGTTGTGGCAATGTAGATATTGGTGAAAAAATTTGCACTTGTAGCTTATGACCATGTCGGTGTTCTTGACACAGTTTATACTTGCAGCTTGTGGTCATGTGGGTGTTGGTGAGCCAGATTACACTTGTAGGCTATGACCTTATGGGTGTTGGTTTGGCACTTTACACTTTTAGCTTGTGACTATGTGGTTGTTGGTGAGACATTTTGCATTTGTAGCTTGTGACCATGTGGGTGTTGGTGAGACAGCTTCCACGTGTGTCTTGTGACCATATGGGTGTTGGTGAAACAGTTTACACTTGTAGTTTGTGAACATGGGGGTGTTGGTGAGACAGTTTACACTAGTAGCTTGTGATCATAAGGTTGATACTGAGTCAATATACACTTGTAGGTTGTTATCATGAGGGTTTTGGTGTTATAGTTTACGCTTGTCGCATGTGATCATAATGTTGTTAGTGAGACAATTTACACTTTGAAGCTGTTCCCATGTGGGTGTTGGTGAGAGTTTACAATTGTAGGCTGTGACCATGTGGGTGTTGGTGAGACAGTTTACATTTGTAGCTTGTGACCCTGTGGATGCTAGTGAAACAGTTTACATATCTAGCTTGTGACCATGTGGGTATTAGAGAAATAGTTTACACATGTAGCTTGAGACCATGTGGGTGTTGGTTAGACAATTTACACTTGGTTGTTGTGACCATGTGAGTATTGGTGAGACAGTTTAAATTTGTAGATTTTAAACATGAGTGTGTTGGTGTAACAGTTTACTCTTGTAGCTTGTGATCATGTAGTTGTTGTTGAGACAATTTATTGTAGTAGTTTTTAATCATGTGGTTTTTGGTGAGAGATTAAACTTGTAGGTTGTGACCATGTGGGGGTTGGTGAGCCAGATTACACTTGCAGGTTGTGACCATGGAGTGTTGGTGAGAAAGTTTACAGTTGTAGCTTGTGACCATGTGGGTGTTGGTGAGACAGATTGCACTTGTAGCTTTTGACCATGTTGGTGATGGTGAGACAGTTTATACTTGCAGCTTGTGAACATGGGGGTGTTGGTGAGACACTTTTACACTTGTGGTTTGTGATCATATATTTGTTGGTGGGACAATTTACACTTGTAGGTTGTGATCATGAGGGTGTTGGTGATACAGTTTACACCTTTAGCTTGTGATCACATGGTTGTTGGTGAGACAATATACATTTATAGGATGTAACCATGTGGGCATTGATGGGAATTTACATTTGTTGGTTTTGACCATGTGGATGTATGTTAGAGAGTTTACACTAGTAGCTTGCGACCAAGTGGGTGTTAGTTAAACAGTTTACACTTGTAGCTTATGACCAAGTGGGTATTGGTGAGAAAGTTTACACTGTGGCCATGTGGGCCTTGGTGAGACAGTTTATCCTTATAACTTTTGAACATTGGTGTGTTAGTGAGACAGTTTATACTTGTAGCTTGATATCATATCGTTGTTGGTGAGATAATTTACAGTTGTAGTTTGTAATAATTTGGTTGTTGGTGAGGGCTTACACCTGTAGATTTTGACCATATTGGTGCTGGTGAACCAGATTACAATTGTAAGTTTTGACCATGTGGGTGTTGGTGACACAGTTTACACTTGTAAGTTGTGACCATGTGGGTGTTGGTGAGCCTGTTTACACGTTTATTTTGTGACCATGAGGGTTTTAGTGATATAGTTTACACTTGTAGATTATGACAATGTGTGGCGTTGGTGAAACAGTTTACACTTGGAGCTTGTGACCATGTTGGTGTTGGTAAGCCAGTTTACACTTGTAGGCTGTGACCATGTGGGTGTTGGTGAGACAGTTTCCACTTGTAGCTTGTGAACATTGGGGTGTCGGTGAGACAGTTTACACTAGTAGCTTTTGATTATATGGTTGTTATTGAGACAATATACACTTGTTGGTTGTGACCATGAGGATGTTGGTGATACAGCTTTCACTTGTAGCTTGTGGTCATATGGTTGTTGGTGAGACAATTTACACTTGTAGGCTCTTACCATGTGGGTGTTGGCGAGAGTTTACACTTGCAGGTTGTGGTGAGGTTGGTGCTGGTGAGACAATTTACACTTGTAGGTTGTGACCATGTCGGTGTGGGGGAGACAGTTTAAACTTGTAGCTTTTGAACGTGGGGTTGTTCATGAGACAGTTAACCCTTGCAGTTTGTGATCATATGGTTGTTGGTGAGACAATTTACAGTTATAGTTTGTAATCATGTGGTTGTTGGTGAGAATTTACACTTGTAGGTTGTGACCATGTGGGTGTTGGTGAGCCAGATTACACTTGTAGGTTGTGTCCATGTGGGTGTTGTTGAGACAGTTTACTCTTGTAGGTTGTGACCATATGGGTGTGGTGAGACAGTTTACACTTACAGCGTTTGACCATTTGGGTGTTTGTGAGACAGTTTACACTTGTAGTTTGTGACCATGTGGCTGTTGGTGAGACAGTTTACACTTATAGGTTGTGACTACGTGGGTCTTGGTGAGACAGTTTACACTTGTAGCTTGTGAGCATTGAGGTGTTGGTGAGACAGTTTATACTTGGTTGTTGTGACCATGTGGGTGTTGGTGAGACAGTTTAAACTTGTAGCTTTTTAACATGGAGTGTTGGTGAGGCAGTTTACACTTGTAGCTCGTGATCATATGGTTGTTGGTGAGACATTTTCAGTTGTAGTTTTTATCATGTGGTTGTTGAGAGTTTACACTTGTAGGTTATGACCATATGGGGGTTCCTGAGCAAGATTACACTTGTAGGTTGAAAGCTTGTGGGTGTTGGTGAGACAGTTTACACTTGTTGGCTTTGACGATATGGGTGATGGTGAGATGGTGTTAATGAAACAGTTTACACATGTAGTTTGTGAGAATGTGGGTGTTAGGGAAACATTTTACACTTGTAGCTTGTGACCATGTGGGTGTTGGTGAGATAGTTTATACTTGTAAGTTGTGAGCATGTGGGTGTTGTTGAGATAGTTTACACTTATAGCTTTTGAGCATGGAGGCGTTATTGAGACAGTTTACACTTGTAGCTTTTGATCATGTGGTTGTTGGTCAGACAATTTACAGTTGATTTTGTAATCATGTGGTTGTTGGTGAGACAATTTACAGTTGATTTTGTAATCATGTGGTTGTTGGTAAGAGTTTACACCTGTAGGTTGTGACCATATGGGTATTGGTGAGCCAGATTACACTTGTAGGTTGCGACCATGTGGGTGTTGGTGAGACAGTGTAAACTTGTAGGTTGTGACCACATGGGTGTTGGTGAGCCAGTTTACACTTGCAGGTTGTGACCATGTGGGTCTTGGCTTGAGAGTTTACACTTATAGGTTTGACCATGTGGGTGTTAGTGAGACAGTTTACACTTGTAGGTTGTGACCATGTCGGTGCTGCTGAGAAAGTTTACACACTTGTAGGCTGTGACCATGTGGATGTCAGTGAGACAATTTACACTTGTGCGTTGTGAAAATATGACTGTTGTTGAGACAAAATACTCTTGTAGGTTTTAACCATGTGGGTATCGGTGAGACAGTTTACCCATTTACGTTTTGACCATATGGATATTGTTAAGATAGTTTACACTTGTAGGCTGTGACCATGTGGGTATTGGTTGAAACATTGTACACTTGTAGCTTGTGATCGTGTGGTTATGAAGAGATAGTTTATAGTTGTAGATTGTGGCCTTGTGTTTTTTTGTGAAACAGTTTACACTTGTAGGTTGTGATCATATGGGTGTTGGTGATATAGATTACACTTGTAGCTTATGACCATGTGAGTGTTGGTGAGCCAGTTTATACTTGGAGCTTGTGACCATGTTGGTGTTGGTAAGCCATTTTACACTTGTAGGCTGTGACCATATGGGTGTTTGTGAGACAGTTTACACTTGTAGCTTGTTACCATGTGGGTGTTTGTGAGACAGTTTACACTTGTAGGTTGTGACTATGTGGTTGTTAGTGAGACAGTTTGCACTTGTAGGTTGTGACCACATTGGTGTTGTGGGCAAGTTTCGATTGCAGGTTGTGACCATCTGGGTGTTTGTGAGCCAGTTTACACTAGTAGGTTGTGACTATATGGATCTTGGTGAGACAATTTACCCTTGTAGGTTGTGACCATGTGGATGTTAGTGAAAGAGTTTACACTTGTAGCTTTTGACCATGTAGGTGTTGGTGAGAGTTTACACTTGTTTGTTGTGACCATGTGGGTGTTGGTGAAGAGAGTTTAATCTTGTAGCTTTTGAACATGAGGGTGTTGGTGAGACAGATTTCACTTGTAGATTGTGATAAAATGTTTGTTGGTGAGACAATATTCAGTCGCAGTTTTTATCATATGGGTGTTGATGAGACAGTTTACACTTGTTGGTTTTGACCATATTGGTGTTAGTATGGCAGTTTATACTTGTAGCTTGTGACCATGTGGGTTTTTGTGAGACAGACTTCACTTGTAGCTTCTGACCATGTGGGTGATGGTGAGATACTTTACACTTGTAGCTTTTCAACATGGGGGTGTTGGTGAGACAGTTTATCCTTGAAGCTTGTGATCATATGGTTGTTGGTGAGACAATTTACATTTGTAGTTTGTGATCATGAGGGTGTTGGTGATACAGTTTACTCTTTTAGCTTGTGATCATATGGTTGATGGTGAGACAATTTACACTTATAGGATGTGACCTTGTGGGTGTTCGTGAGAGTTTGTACTTGTAGGTTGTAACCATGTGGATGTTGGTGAGAGAGTTTGCACTTGTAGCTTTTGACCATGTGGTGTTAGTGAAACAGTTTACACATGTAGCTTGTTGCCATGTGGGTGGTAGTGAAACATTTTACACTTGTAGCTTGTGACCATGTGGGTGTTGGTGAAACAGTTAATACTTGTAGGTTGTGAGCATATGTGTGTTGGTGAGGGTTTACACTTATAGGGTTTGAACATGGGGGAGTTAGTGAGCCAGTTTACCTTTGTAGCTTGTGATCATATGGTTGTTGGTGAGACAACTTACAGTTGTAGTTTGTAATCATGTGGTTGTTTGTAAGAGTTTGCCCCTTTAGGCTGTGACCGTATGGGTGTTGGTGAGCCAGATTACACTTGTAGGTTGTGACCATGAGAGTGTTGGTGAGACAGTTTACACTTGTAGGCTGGGACCAGATGGGTGTTGGTGAGCCAGTTTACGCTTGTAGGTTGTGACCATGTGGTTCTTGGCTAGACAGTTTACACTTATATGTTTGGCATGTGGGTGTTAGTGAGACAGTTTACGTTTGTAGGTGGTGACCATGTCGGTTTTGGTGAGAAAGTTTACACACTTGTAGGTTGTGGCCATGTGGTTGTCGGTGAGATAGTTTACACTTGTGTGTTGTGAACCTATGGCTGTTGTTGAGACAGTTTACACATGTACGTTGTGACCATATGGGTATTGGTGAGACAGTTTACACTTATAGGTTGTGACCATGTGGGTGTTGGTTGAGACAGTTTACACTTGTAGCTTGTGATCATGTGGTTATGAAGAAACAGTTTACACTTGTAGGTTGTGATTATGTGGGTGTTGGCGATATAGTTTACACTTGTAGCTTATGACCATGTTGGTGTTAGTGAGCCAGTTTACACTTTTAGCTTGTGACCATGTGGGTGGTGGTGAGCCAGTTTACACTAGTAGGCAGTGACAATATGAGTGATGGTGAGACAGTTTACACTTGTAGCTTATGACCATGTGGGTGTTGGTGAAACACTTGACATTTGTAGCTTGTAAACATGGGGGTGTTGGTGAGACGGTTTACACTTGTAGCCTATGATCATATGGTTGGTATTGAGACAATATACATTTGTAGGCTGTGATCACGAGGGTGTTGGTGATACAGTTTACACTTGTAGCTTGTGATCATAATGTTGTTGGTTAGACAGTCTACCATGTGGGTGTTGTTGAGAGTCTACACTTGTAGGTTGTGATCATGGTGTTGGTGAGACAGTTTACCCTTGTAGCTTGTGACCCAGTGGTTGTTAGTGAAACAGTTTACACATGTAGCTTGTGACCATGTGGGTGTTAGTGAAATATTTTACCCTTGTAGCTTGTGACCATGTTTGTTGTGACCATGTTGGCGTTGGTGAGATCAGTTTAAACTTGTAGCTTTTGACCATGGGGATATTGGTGAGACAGTTTACACTTGTAGCTTGTGATAATATGGCTGTTTGTTAGACAATTTATAGTAGTTTTTAATCATGTGGTTGTTGATGAGAGTTTAAACTTGTAGGTTTCGACCATATGGGGTTGGTGAGCCAGATTACACTTGTAGGTTGTGACTATATGGGTGTTGGTGAGACAGTTTACACTAGAAAGTTGTGACCATCGGGCGTTGGTGAGAAAGTTTACAGTTGTAGCTTGTGACCAGTTGGGTGTTGGTGAGACAGATTGCACTTGTAACTTTTGACCATGTGGGTGATGGTGAGACAGTTTACATTTGTAGCTTGTGAACATGGGGGTGTTGGTGAGCCAGTTTGTACTTGTAGGCAGTGACCATATGGGTGTTGTGAGCCAGTTTACACTTATAACTTATGACCATGTGGGTGTTGGTGAAACATTTGACACTTGTAGCTTGTGAACATGGGGGTGTTGGTGAGACAGTTTATACTCGTAGCTTATGATCATATGGTTGGTACTGAGACAATATACACCTGTAGGTTGTGATCATGAGGGTGTTGCTGATACAGTTTACACTTGTAGCTTGTGATCATAATATTGTTGGTGAGACAATTTACACTTGTAGGCAGTTATCATATGGATGTTGGTGAGAGTTTACACTTGTAGCTTGTGACCATGTGGGTGTTGGTAAGAGTTTGCACTTGTAGCTTGTGACCATGTGGGTGTTGGTGAGACAGTTTACACTTGAAAGTTGTGACCATCGGGCGTTGGTGAGAAAGTTTACAGTTGTAGCTTGTGACCATGTGGGTGTTGTTGAGACAGATTGCACTTGTAGCTTTTGACCATTTGGGTGATTTTGAGACAGTTTACACTTTTAGCTTGTGAACATGGGGGTGTTGGTGAGACAGTTTACTCTTGTGGCTTGTGGTCATATGGTTGTCAGTGAAACAATTTCACTTGTAGGCTGTGATCATGATGTTGGTGATACAGTCTACACTTTTAGCTTGTGATCATATGGTTGTTTGTGAGACAATATACACTTATAGAATGTAACCATATGGGTGTTGGTGAGAGTTTACACTCGTAGGTTTTGACTATATGGGTGTTTGTGAGAGTTTACACATGTAACTTGTGACCATGTGGGTGTTAGTGAAACAGTTTACTCATATAGCTTTTGACCATGTGGGTGTTGGTGATATAGTTTACACTTGTAGCTTATGACCATATGGGTGTTGGTGAAATAGTTTACACTTGGAGCTTGTGACCATGTATGTGTTGGTGAGACAGTTTGCACTTGTAGGTTGTAACCATGTGGGTGTTGGTGAAACAGTTTACACTTGCAATTTGTGAATATGGGAGTGTTGGTGAGACAGTTTACACTAGTAGCTTTTGATCATATGGTTGTTATTGAGACAATATACATTTGTAGGTTGTGACCATGAGGGTGTTAGTGATACAGTTTTCCTTGTATCTTGTGATCATATGGTTGTTGGTGGGACAATCTATACT
>JAUUDZ010030896.1:0-11005 GCA_032361705.1 Panulirus versicolor
TGTATTAAAGGAGAAAGTTGAGAGTGAAGGTGAATAAAAGCATGGTTATTAGCTAAGTTTAATAGGGCTGGGGAACAGGTTAGCTGGGGTGAGACTTTGAATGGAGAAAAATTTGAGTAAGTGATGTGTTTTTTATATCTGAGAGTGGACATGGCAGTAAATGGAACCATGGAAGTAGAAGTGCATTACTGGGTGAGGGAGGGGGCAAAGGTTCTGGGAGTACTGAAGAATGTGTAGAAAGAGAGAATATTATCTGGGAGAGCAAAATTGGGTGAGTTTGAAGGAACAGTAGTCCCAACAATATCATATGGATGCAGAGCATGAGTTATAGAGCATGGTGTAACATGGTTTGAGCCAGTAAGTAATGAAAGGGTAAGAGAAAGGTGTGGCAATAAAAAGTGTCATTGAGAGAGCAGAAGGTTTGCTAAAATGGTTGGACATATGGAGGAAATGAACGAGGAAAAGTTCACAAAGAATATATGTGTCAGAAGAGGAAGGAACAAGGAGAATGGGGAGACCAAATTGGAAATGGAAGAATAATGCAGTGAAAAAGATTTTGAGGGACTTGGGCCTGAATATGCAAGAGGGTGAAAGGCATGCAAGACATAGGGTGGATTGGAATGATATGGTATACTGAGGTCGAAGTGCTGTCAATAGACTGAACCAGGGAATGTAAAGCATCCACGGTAGACCATGGAAAAGTTTGTAAGACTTGGCTGCAGATAGGGAGCTGTAGTTTCAGTGCATCACACATGAAAGCTAGAGAATGAATGTGAGTGAATGTGGCCTTTCCTCTTCTGGAGCTACCTTGCAAGTGTGCGAAACGGTGGTCAATATGAAAAAAATAATCTCAGTCCCTACAGAACATCACAGAAAGCGCACATACATCATCTAGGTGTAATGACTTACAGCAATTAACAATGAAGTTAATTCTTAAATTAAAGAAACAATTCCAGTGATATTTGTTCAGATATTTCTGGTGAAAACAAAGCTATTTATTCGGGAAAAATAAGTTATTTGTGTAAATAATGTGTAAACACATAAAAAATAAGTCCTACATGTAAAAACATATGCATATTACACAGAAAATATATATTATGTATGTGCAGTATAAAATCATGCCCAGGAAAAAACATGAGGGTGCAATGTGTATATATAAAAGAAAGAAATCACACCTGGAAAAAACATAATCTTTATAATTCCATAGATAAGGAGCTATTATGCTACTAGCTTAGCCTTCCTCCATACACTTAATACCCTCCCACAGAAATATACAGGAAAATACACTACATTTTTAGGGGGGCATTTTCTTTAATAGTATATTTTTAGGGAGGCATTTTCTTTAATAAAGTATAAAACAGATATTTTGTAAGGATTTTTTCACATTAGGGGAAGGTAATTTCAGAGGAATTGTGCAGTTATGCAGCTTTTAACACTGATAAGCTAAATAGTACAATATCAAAATTTGCAGAAGACACACCAGGGAAATAAAGCTACAACAGAAATTAAACACCTAAAATGGCACATTGGTACAAACAAAGAGACAGACTAGTCTCACAGGTGGCACATTACTTTCTATATCATTATATGTAGATTTCATGCCAGGACTATACACAAGAAGACATGCTAATGTATGATTTCTGTTGAGCTACATAAGGTATTGAGGAATAAGGCTTAGGCATTATATTTTCCAGAGATCTAATGCTAACTAATCAGTGCATAAAGGATACAGAAACAGTAAAATAAACATACATTTTGGTTCAGTTTCTTAAAGATGGAACAGAAGAAGGAGCCAAGCAGGGAGTTCTCATCCTCCTCGAAGGCTCAGGTTGATGTGTTTAAATGTGTGTGGATATAACCATGATGAGAAGAGAGGAGAGATAGGTAGTGTGTTTGAGGAAAAAAACCTGGATATTCTGGCTCTGAGTGAAAGAAAGCTCAAGGGTAGAGGGAAAGAATGGTTTGAAAATGTCTTAGGAGTAAAGTCAAGGGTTGTTGAGAGGACAAGAGCTAAGAAAGGAGTAGCACTACTCCTGAAAGCGGTAGTTGTTGTTGTGCACAACAGAGTGTAAGGAAGTAAGGAATTGATGTGGGTAAAACTGAGTGGATGGTGGGAGATGGGTGCTCACTAGTGCTTATGCACCTGGTCATGAGAATAAATATCATAAGGCAAGTATTTTAGGAGCAGCTGAGTGAGTATGTCAGCAATTTTGATGTAAGAAACCAGCTATCAGTGATGGGTGATTTAAATGTGGAGGCAAGTGATGTAGCAGTTAATGGTATAATTGGGGCACATGGGATATTCTGTGTTATGAATGGAAATGGTGAACAGCTTTTGAAGTAGTGTGCTGAAAAAGGACTGATTATTGGTTTAAAAAGAGGGATATACACAAGTTTATGTATGTGAATATGACAAATGGTCAGCGGGCATTATTAGATTACACATTAATTGATAGGCATGTAAAAAAGACTTCTGGATGTAAACGTACTGAGAGGGGCAGAGGGTGGAATGTGTGATCACTACCTTGTGGAGGCAAAGGTGAAAATATGTAGAGGTTTTCAACAAAAAGGGAACAATGTCGGGGAGAAAAGAGTGGCGAGAGTAAGTGAGCTTGAAAAAGAGACTTGTGTGAAGAAATACCAGAAGAAATTGAGTGTAGAATGGCAAAAGTTGAGAGTAAATGAAGCAAGGGGAGTGGGTGAGGAATGCAAGGTATTTAGGAAAGCAATAAGGGCATGTATGAGAGATACATGTGGCATGCAATAATTGTAAGGTGAACAGATTACAAAGGGTAGTGAATGATGGAATGGAGAAGTAAAGTTGCTAGTGAGGGAGAAAAGAAAGGCATTTGTGTGGTACTTTCTTGGAAGAAGTGTAAATGATTGGGGATGTATGAGAGAAAGCAACGGTAGGTCAAGAGGAAGGTGCAGAGTTGAAAAAGAGGACAAATGAGACTTAGACTGAGTGAGTATTAGTAATTTTTAGGGAAAATAGGATGTTTCGGAACGAGGTAAATACTGTTCAAAAGACAAGAGAACAAATGGGAATGTCAGTGAAGTAGGAAAAGGGGGAAGTGATAATAGGTAGTGATGAAGTGAGGAGGAGAGAGATAAGTATTTTGAAGAATTGTTAAATGTGTTTGATGATAAAGTGGCAGATGTAGGGTGTTTTGGTTGGCATTGTAAGTAAAGTAAGAGAGCCATGGAAAGTGATTCGGTGAAAGAGAAGAACTGGTGTGGAAGCCTTAACATAAAACGAATGGATGGTATTGCAGTTGAATTCATTAAGAAAGGGGGGTGAATGCGTTATCGACTCGTTGGTAAAGATTTTCAATATATGTATGGGTCATGGTGAGGTATCAAAAGATTGGTGGAATGCATGTATAATGCCACTGTATAAAGACAAGGGAGAAAAAGGTGAGAGTTCAAACTATAGAAGTATAAGTTTTTTGAGTATACCAGAGTAGGTAGACAATCATCGACCAGGGAGGTAAATTACCAGTACTATCTCCCTGAGTATTGGGAGGGTTAGGAGCAGCTGTGTATGAACCAGCACTACAGAGGTTGTCAAGTTGCACTCCTCTGACACAGGTAGTTGGCTTTTCTTTCTGCCTCATCCACATGTGGACTGCTGGCATTCTGTCCACAACCATACAATCTCTATTGTCACACAAAATCTTGACAACGCTTAAGTCACACAACTCATTCTTCCGAACTTAAAATTTTTCTTGCAGTAAATGCTGTTCTAGCCCTGGCATTTGGCAGAATGGTAGGAACATTAGTCAGAAGTATAAGGTAGAAGTAGCAGGTAGGAACATTAAGTGGGAACATTAGGAAGGATTATTAGGTGGAAGCATTACATAAAATTAGTACATTGGAACATTATGTAGACACATTAGGTAGTAGAAGATGGTAGGAACATTAGGTAGGAACCTCTGAAAAATACCGTGCTAGAGTTGCCCTCTGCTAGTGACCTGTTAAGGGTGAGGCACTAAAGGAGAAAAAGCAGCACGAGAGTTCATCAGTTATGAAGTCTTTCCCAAGGCCACCCCTTTTAGGGAGTTCCTGAAGGGAACAGGCATCATATATATAGATTGATAGGAGGGTATTGATTGAGAGGGTGAAGGCATGTGCAGAGCAATAGACTGCAAAGCTGTGTGGTTTCAGAAGTGGTAAAGGATGTTTGGATCAGGGGTTTGCTTTAAAGAATATGTGTGTGAGAAATACTTAGAAAACAGACGGAGTTGTATGTGGCTTTTAAGGCATATGATAGGGTTGACAAAGATGCTTTGTGGAAGGCCTTAAGAACATATGGTGTAGGAGGTAAGCTGCCAGAAGCAGAGAAGTTTTTATCATGGGTGTAAAGACTGTGTGCGAGAAGGAAGAGAGGACAGTGTATAGTTCCAAATGAAGGTTGTTCTGTGGCAGGAGTGTGTGATGTCACCATAACTGTTCAATTTGTTTATGGTTGGGGTGGTGAGTGAGGCAAATGCAAGAGTCTTGGAGAGAGGAGCGAGTATGCAGTCTGTTAGGATGAGACAGCTTGGGAAGTCAGTTAATTGTTTGCTGATAATACAGCATTGGTGGCAGATTCAAGTGAGAAGCTTTACGTAAAAGTTGGTGACTGAGTTTGGAATAACGTGTGAAAGAAGAAAGTTAATAAATGTGAATAAAAGCAAGGTTATTAGGTTCAGCTGGGTTAAGGGACAGGTTAATTAGGGCATGAGTTTGAATGGAGAAAAATTGGAAGAAATGAAGTTTTAAATATCTGGGTGTGGACACAGCAGTGAATGGAACCATGGAAGTGGAAGCGAGTTATAGGGTGGGGTAGGAGGTAAAGGTTCTCGGAGCATTGAAGAATGTGTGCAAAGAGAGCTCATTATCTTGGAAAGCAAACATGGGTATGTTTGAAGGAATAGTAATCCCAACAATATCATATGGTTGTGAGGCATTGGCTATAGATAAGGCTGTGCAGAGGAGGGTGGATGTGTTGGAAATGAAATGTTTGAGAACAACATGTGGTGTGAGGTGGTTTATTGGGTAAGTAATGTAAAGGTACAAGAGATGTGCAATAATAAAAAGAATGTGACTGTGAGAGCTGAAGAGGGTGTGCTGAAATGGTCTGGACATAAGGAGAGAATGAGAGGTAAGGTCGACAAAGAGGGTATATGTGTCAGGAGTTCAGGGAACAAGGAGAATAGGGAGACCAAATTGGAGATAGAAGGGTGGAGTGAAGGCATGCATAGGAAATGGTGAACTGGAATGATATAGTATATTGGGGTTAACGTGCTGCCAATGGACTGAACTAGGGAATGTGAAGCATCCAGGGTAAACCATGGGTAGGTCTGCAGGGCCTGGTTGTTGACAGGAAGCTGTGGTTTTGATCCATTACACATGACAACTAGACAATGGATGTGACCAGATATGCCTTTCTTTGTTCCTGACACTACCTCACTAATGCAGGAAACAGTAATTAAATATGAAAAAATAAACCATTTAAATTCAAATCAAAGAAAGTTATATGCACTCTTTACAGTCTAACAGTCTGATGTTATACCCCCTATCTTGACACAGTATTCAGTTTTGGTCTTCCTTCTTGCAAAAAAAAAAAGAAGAGACGACACTGCAGCAAACTAACAAGATAATTTCTTAACCAAGAAAGAAATCCTATGAGAACAATCTAAATGACCATAACTTATATCTCTCAATTAGAGGTGATTTGACACTGGCATTCAAATTTGACACAATCCTTTGATAATCTTTATCTATCTATCTATCTATCAAACCATCTGTATCTCCGATGCCTGTTCCCCTCTACAGCTCCCTCAAGGGGGTGGCCATGACAACAGTTTCCACACTACTAACTCCAGTGCTACTTCTTAGCCTTTAGTGCCTCACCCTTAACAGACCACTAGCAAGGGGCAACTCTAGTGCAGTGTTTGCAGAAGCTCCTAACTGATGTTCCTACTGACTACTTCTACCTAATGCTCTTGCCTAATGTTCCTACATACTACTTCTACCTAATCTTTTTGTAATGCTCTGCCAAAATGTTCTTAACAATGCTTCTCTCTTTTGCTCTTACCATTTTGTCTAAAGGCAGGGATTGCACGTGGTGCTCACCACAGGAAAATCTAGTCAGGAAGAATGAGCTATACGAGTTAAATGTTGTGTTGTGGACAATGTTGTGGACAAAATGCAATTTAGGCAGCAACTTAAGCTAAATCTCTGATTCATTGGTTATACAGTGGATACAAACTCATGGGGAAATACTTTATTCTGAATGAATCAAAGTGCTTCTTCATCAAAAAGACTGCTGACATGGAATTATTTACCAAGAACTTGTACTAAAAACAGACCTTACATGTACTTTTCTTTATTTCAAGTCCACAACTAACACTATTTTCACCTCTGCAGATATAACAATGACAAAATACTGCACTCATTTAATGTCCATGTGAAGTATTTCTTTCTGTTATCCATTTACAAATGTACTCTTTAAACACTAAGCTCTATACTTCTCATTTTTCCATCATCACAAACAGTCTTGAAAGGACCCAATTTTCTTTTGGTATTAATGTTCCACTGAATGTCTCAAACACTGATTATTGTAAGAAAATACAAAAGTAAAACCAAAAGCTTGTGAACAGGAGCAGATTTGAATGGGCCAAAAGATACACTGGTTCCTTGTTATCCTGATGTTATATCACACCTTCATAAGACAATATGAACCATTTGCCATATGGAAAAAAATTTGCATTTATTCATCATTTTCAGAATTGTAGGAGATATAGTTCTACTTCATAAATGGTAAATTATGTAATGAACAAGAAAACCAACACAAAATAAGAACAGTTAAACCACTGACTTACCAAATCTTAAACCAGGAATGTGTCATTCTAAGGCAATTTATAGTAATAAAGTATATTGTAAATAATGTGTACCACTGGAGACAGTTCACTGAACAAATAAACTACCTTTATTTGCACAAACAATATGTTTACATCATCTTACTAAACAACAACATATCAGTCAAGTTTTTCCATTCAAATAACCCATCATAAATAAAACTGGCTCATATGGCTACATATTAATACTTGTTAAATTCAGCACAGTATGAAATGAGTTATTAGGCATTAACTTGTCATCACAATCATTCCCGATACAGAAACTACCTTCCTCAAAAATATGTCTGCACATGAAATATATAAGCAAATTGTTGAAACAAAAACAAAAGTTGCCAATTTAAACAGGGAAATGATGGTCCTGACACAACGTTGTCCCTGAACACACCACAATATATTTTCATGGAATCTATACCCATGTTCACAGTCTGTTGTACAAGTCACTGCTTTACTGTATATAAATCATGAATGCTACGTTTTGTTGTATTTACCACATTCGTACTTACTATCGGAAAGTTTTTATCTCCACCACAGACATTAACTATAAAACAATCAGAACTCTTCCTTAATGTCAATTTCATCCACCTCAGCCTTTACAGATGAATCAGGAAAAATTATGGCCATTTCTGGGCAAATGTCTGGCTTGCATATGATGGATTCTGCACCATCACCAACTTCCAGTTTCACTCCCTCATGGCTACCAGATCTCTCTATCATCATGGGAGATGTTTTCCGGCTGGACATCATTTTGTCATAATGACCATCTCTGTGGTAAGAAGCGTGGCATGTCTGATCAATTTTATAATGGTCACCTTGATGACAGTAGTTACTAGAGAAAGGCTTCTCCCGTTTATGAAGTTTCATGTGATGTGCAAAACTCCTCTTTGCAGAAAAGGAATTTTGGCACAGTGAACATTTGTATGGCTTCTCTCTTGTATGAACAGCCATGTGTTTAACTAAATTACTCCTCTGGGAGAAGGTCTTTTGGCATTGTGAACATTCATACTGCTTATGTCCTGTATGAATGGTCATGTGCTTTGCTAAATTACTCCTCTGAGAGAAGCTCTTTTGGCACTGTGAACATTCAAATGGCTTTTCTCTTGTATGAATAGTCATGTGTTGCATTAAATGACTCCTCTGAGAGAAGAACTTTTGGCACTGTGAACATTCATGTGGCTTCTCTCCTGTATGAACAGTCATGTGCTGCACTAAATGACTTCTCTGGGAGAAGGCTTTTTGACACTGTGAACATTCATATGGCTTCTCTCCTGTATGAACAGTCATGTGCTTCACTAATTGACTCTTCCAGGAAAAGGACTTCTGACATTGTTCACACCGATGTGGCTTCTCTCCCGTATGATTTGTCATGTGCTGCACTAACTGACTCCTCTGGGAGAAGCTCCTTTGGCATTGTGAACATTCATATGGCTTTTCTCCTGTATGAATAGTCATGTGCCGCACCAAATAACTCCTTCGGGAGAAGGTCTTTTGGCACTGGGAACATTCATGTGGCTTCTCTCCAGTATGAGTAGTCATGTGCTGCACTAAGTGACTGCTCTGAGAAAAGGACTTGTGGCAATGTGAACATTCATGTAGTTTCTCTCCTGTATGAATAGTCATATGCTTCACCAACTGACTCCTCCATGAGAAGGACTTTTGGCACTGTGAACATTCATGTGGCTTATCCCCTGTATGATTAGTCATGTGCTGCACTAAATGACTTCTCTGGGAGAAGCTCTTTTGGCACAGTGAACATTCATATGGCTTCTCTCCAGTATGAACAGTCATGTGCCGTACTAAATAACTTTTCTGAGAGAAGGTCTTTTGGCAATGTGAACATTCATGTGGCATCTCTCCTACATGGATAGTCATATGCAGCAATAAATAATTCCTCTAAGAGATCTCAGGGAACTGTGAACATTTAAACAGTTCTTCACCATTGTGAACTTTCATGGATACAACTTTTTAGATTACTATGAAGACTTGAGAGCTTTCTTACCAGTGTGGGTGAATATATGCCTTTTCATGACAGAATTATCTAAAAATGTTTTGTTGCATGGAGAATATGCTACTCATCCGCCTTCCACGACAATCTTGTAAAATCATAATAATACTGCAGTGTGAGGTGCAGCCGAGGACTTTAGACATTCATGTGTGCTGTGCAGGATGTGTCCAGCAACATCAGTGCATGGATCACTGGTCTTTACCCAAACTACTCTAAGTAACCCAGAGTCAACTACAGTGAGATAACCCATGCATGGTGGAGAGTGAAGCAGCTTCTGATCCCATATCTGCCTCCCCCATTTACGTCATATGAACTCAGGTGCTCTTCCCCTCCTCAATACTACACTCTCCAACCCACAATAACATACTACACATGCCAGTTACTAAAGATTACATTGTATATTCCTCTAAAATTATTTCAAATTCCCACCATCAAAGCAAATAGGCTTTCTTAAACTGTAAGTCTGATAACTGTGCCTTCTCTCAACCACAACTGACATTAAATGACTCGCATCTGTAAGGTTAATTCCTACATCAACAACTGAACATTTTTTCACAAATACTTTATCCTAGAATCAACTTTACAAAGAAAAGTATTTTCATATCAAATTCTCCATGCATGATAAACCAGTTTAGAGTTATCTTTCCACTAACAACAATATGCACTTACAAAATTTGATACTTCAGTCATAGTACATAATGAATCCTACAAACTGCAAAGGATGTCTCAGTATCTTGGGAATATGAAGTTTGATTTTACTAATCATTAACTACAGTACCTGTGATAAAGAAATGATAGCAGTGCTAATAAACATAAAAACGTTAGATTGTACTGAACACTAATTATGGTGTTTCTCATTAACAGTAAAACCTTTTACTTAAAATCTTTCAACTTCGTTCTTATCATTATTGTTTCTTTTCTGCCACTGGCACTTCACTGAAGGCTGTTCCTAATGCCTCTACTGTAACTGATGAGATACTTTTAAATTTCAGTTGCTTGTAATGTTGTTGCTGTTCTTGTCTTTATCATCTTTTCTACTGATGCTACTGCTGTTATTGTAGTTGACAATAATTGTTGTATGATGCTGGTATAAGGCTCTGCATATTGTTAAATTCCTTAAATTTCATGCTTGTTCGTGTAAGGCTCCGCATATTGCTAAATTCCTTATAATTCATTCTTGTAGCAGCCTGCCATTGAAGGAAGCTCAAAGGCTGAAGAATCAGTGCTGCCAATGAAAGGAGGGTAAATATTAGCATCAAATGTAGAAGGTAATACAAAGGAGACCCTTATATAAAGGGCTGCCAACAAGTAAATATTAGACTTTTACATGAACTGCTTACCATACACCAATTGCTAATGATATACAGAATCCAAATTCTAATAGATGATCTGAACATTAAATCAAGATGAGATCAATTATATACTTGTAATAGATAAAGATCCCTAGCATCAAATATTAATGATATATGAAGATAAGAACCCTTAAATCTAATTCTGATGATATAAAGAGATCCTTAAGTTGCAATCAATAAAACTTGGAATCAGATGTTGCCTATACACAAAGATCAAACCAGTAGTCCAGGCAATTCATATTTAATACATAGCCACCCCATGACAAATAACAAGAGAAATGAAAGCAAGTCCATTTAACATGCCAATATGCGGGAAATGTTAAGTTAAAAATAATGTGCATTTTTATGAAAAGTGGAACCGTTGAAACTGAACAGTGCAACCATTAATGGCCTCAGTGATAAGCAAAATCCCCTGCAATGCAACAAGTGTCACCCAAAAGAACAAACAATACAGTCTTCATCTTTTATTTCAGAACCAAATAGCTTTTATATTTTTTTTCTTTATCTATAAACCAAAAAGTGGAAATACTGTGACATTATGTTCCATCACATCTCCATAAAGTTACATACTTTAAAAGAAGTTAAGTTGTCTATAATTCTTTTCATTATTTGATATACATAAAATCAAAAACACAATAAAAATAGAAAAAAGGAATTATCAGAAAAAATTCATAAGACATATTACTACCAATACTGAATAACAAAGTTGAGAAGAAAAGTGTTAATGCACACCACTTTAAAGTCAT
>JAUUDZ010030907.1:0-21786 GCA_032361705.1 Panulirus versicolor
TCAAGGTGACTCTTGTTGCCTCAGTGGAGGTACAGGATGTGGAGAGTGTGTCGTTCAGGGTGGCTCATGTTACGTCAGTGGAGGTACGCTATGAGTAGAGTGTGTAGTTCAGGGTGACTCCTCATCTTATCTCAGAGGAGGTACACATGTGTAGAGTGTGGTGATTCTGGGTGACTCATGTTACCTCAGAGGAGATACACTGTATGTACAGTGTGTGAGTCAGAGCGACTCATGTTACCTTAGAGGAGATACACTATGTGTAGAGGGTGTGGTTCAGGGCGACTCCTGTTACCTAAGAGGAGGTACACTATTTGTAGAGTGTGTGGTTCAGGGTGACTCATGTTGCCTCAGAGGAGGTACACTATGTATAGAGTGTGTGATTCAGGGTAACTCATGTTGCCTTAGAGGAGGTACACTATGAGTAGAGTATATTCTTCAGGGTGACTCACATTACCTCAGAGGAGGTAAACTATATACACTATGATTAGAGTATATTCTTCAGGGTGACTCACATTACCTCAGAGGAGGTAAACTATATATTGAGTGTGTGTGTTTCAGGGTGACTCATGCTGCCTCAGTGGAGGTACACCATGTGTAGAGTGTGTAGTTCAGGGTGGCTAATGTTACGTCAGTGGAGGTACGCTATGGATAAAGTGTGTTCTTCAGGGTGACTCATCTTACCTCAGAGGAGGTACACTGTGGGTAGAACGTGTGGTTCAGGGTGACTCATGTTGACTCAGAAGAGGTACACAATGTATAGAGTATGTTGTTCAGGGTGACTCATGTTATATCAAAGGAGATACATTATGTGTAGAGTGTTTGGTTCAGGGCGGCTTATGTTACCTCAGTGGATGTACACTCTATAGAAAATGTGGTTGAGGGTGACTCATGTTACCTCAATGGAGGTACACTATATGTAGAGTATGTGGTTTAGCGTGACTCATGTTACCCCCGAGGAGGTACACTATGTGTAGAGTGTTTTATTCAGGGCGACTTATGATACCTCAGAGGAGGTACACTATGTGTAGAGTAAGTAGTACAAGGGTAGCTCATGTTATCTTAGAGGAGGTACTCTATATGAAGACAGTGTGGTTCAGGTTGACTCATGTTGCCTCAGAGGAGGTACGCTATGAGTAGAGTATATTCTTCAGGGTGATTCATGCTACCTCAGAGGTGGTGCACTTTGTGTAGAGTGTGTTTTTCAGGGTAACTCATGTTGCTTTAGAGGAGGTACACTATGATTAGAGTATATTTTTGAAGGTGACTCATGTTACCTCAGAGGAGGTACACTATATGGAGAGAGTGTGTTTCAGGATAACTCATGTTACCTCAGAGGAGGTACACTATTTGTAGAGTGTGTGGTTCAGGTAACTCATTCTACCTCAGAGAAGGTACACTGTGTGTAGACTGTGTGGTCAGGGTGACTCAAGAGGAGGTACACTATGTGTAGCGTCATTCCTTTAGGGTGACACATGTTACCTCAGAGTAGCTGTACTATGTGTAGAGTATGTTATTCTGGGCGACATATGTTTTCTTAGAGGAGGCACACTACGTGTAGAGCGTGTTGTTCAGGGTGAGTAATGCTAATTCAGAGAAGGTACATTATAAGAAGAGTGCGTGTTTCAAGGTGACTCATATTACGTCAGGGGAGGTACCCTATGAGTAAAGTGTGTTCTTCAGGGTGACTCATGTTGCTTCAGAGGAGGTACACTATGTATAGAGTATGTGATTCAGGGTGACGTATGTTGCCTCAGAGGAGGTACACTATGTGTAAAGTGTGTTTTTCTGGTTGACTCATGTTATCTCAGAGGAGGTGCACTATGTTTGGATTGTCTGGTTCAGGGTGACTCATATCACCTCAGAGGAGGCACGCTACATTAGAGTTTGTTGTTCAGGGAGACTCACCTTACCTCAGAGGAGGAACACTATGTACAGAGTTTGTGGTTCAGGGTGACTCATGTTTCCTCAGAGGAAGAACACTCTCTGTAGAGTGTGTTATTCAGGGTGAGTCATGTTGGCTCAGAGGAGGTACACTATGTGTAGAGTGTGTAGTAGAGAGGTGACTCATGTTTCCTCAGTGGAGGTACACTATGTGTATAGTGTGTGGCTCAGGGTGACTCATGTTGCTTCAGAGGAGGTACACTATGTATAAAGCGTGTGATTCAGGGTGACGTATGTTGCCTCAGAGGAGGTACACTATGTATAGAGTGTGTTTTTCTGGTTGACTCATGTTATCTCAGAGAAGGAGCACTATGTTTGGAGTGTCTGGTTCAGGGTGACTCATATTACCTCAGAGGAGGCACACTACATTAGAGTTTGTTGTTCAGGGTGACTCACCTTACCTCAGAGGAGGAACACTATGTATAGAGTTTGTGGTTAAGGGTGACTCATGTTTCCTCAGAGGAAGAACACTATCTGTAGAGTGTTATTCAGGGTGAGTCATGTTGGCTCAGAGAAGGTACTCTATGTGTAGAGTGTGTAGTAGAGAGGTGACTCATGTTTCCTCAGTGGAGGTAAACTATGTATATAGTGTGTGGTTCAGGGTGACTTATGTTACCTTAGAGAAGGTACACTATGGGGAGAGTCTGTGGTTCAGAGTGACTCATGTTACCTCAGAGGAGGTACACTATGTGTAGAGTGTTTGGTTTGCGGTGACTCATGTTAAACCAGATGGGGGTACACTATGTGTAGAATATGTGATTCAGGGTGAATCATGTTACCTCAGAGGAGGTACGCTATGAGTATATTGTGTTCTTCATGGTGACTCATTTTACTTTAGAGGAAATACACTATGTGTAGAGTGGTTGGTTTAGGTGACTCTTATTATTTCAGAGAAGGTACTTTATGTGTATATTGTTTCAGGGTGAATAATGTTACCTCAAAGGAGGTACACTATATATAGTATGTGGTTCAGGTTGAATTACATTACCTCAGAGAAGGTACACTATGTGTAGAGTGTGAGTAGAGCGTAACTCATGTTACATTAGAGGAGGTACACTAGGTGCAGAATGTGTAGTATAGGGTGACTCATGTTTCCTCAGTGGAGTTACACTATGTGTAGAGAGTGTGCTTCATGGTGACACCTGTTACCTCAGAGGAGGTAAACTATATGCAGATTGTTATTCAGGATAACATGTTACATCAGAGCAGGTACACTATGTGTACTGTGAGAGTTTCAGGGTATTTCGTTTTACCTCAGAGGAAGAACACTATGCGTAGAGTGTGTGCAGTGGGGTGACATGTTACCTCAGGGGAATTACACTTTGTGTAGAGTTTGTGGTTCATGGTTACTTATTTTACTACAGAGGAGGTTCACTATGTGTAGAGTGAGTGGTTCAGTGTTACTCATGCTACCTTAGAGGAGGTACACTATGTGTAGAGTGTGTGGTTAAGGGTGACTCATTTAACCTCAGAGGAAGTACACTATGTGTAGAGTATGTGGATCAGGGTGACTCTATTGCTTAGGAGGAGATACACTGTGTACAGAGTGTGCGATTCAGGGTGACTCATGTTGCCTCAGAGGAGGTACACTATGAGTAGAGTATATTCTTCAGGGGGATTCATGTTACCTCAGAGGAGGTACACTATATGTAGAGTGTGTGTTTCAGGGTAACTTACATTACCTCAGAGAAGTACAATATTTGTAGAGCGTATGGTTCAGGAGACTCATGTTACCTCAGAGGAGGTACACTATGTGTAGACTGTGTAGTTCAGGGTGACTCAAGTTACATCATAGGAGTTACACTATGTTTAGCGTCTTTCCTTTAGGGTGACTCATGCTACCTCAGAGGAGGTATGCTATGAGTAGAGTATGTTTTTCAGGGCGACATATGTTACCTTAGAGGAGGTACACTATGTGTACAGTTTTTGGTTCAGGGTGAGTCGTACTACTTCAGAGGAGGTACTTCATGGATAGAGTGTGTGGCCAGGGTAACGCATGATACCTCAAAGGAGGTACGCTATGTGTGGAGTGTGTGGTTCAGAGTGAATCATATTACGTCAATGGAGGTACCCTATGACTAGAGTGTGTTCTTCAGGGTGACTCATGTTACCTCAGAGGAGGTACACTATGTGTAGAGTGTGTGGTTCAGGGTGACTCATGTTGACTGAGAGGAGGTACATTATGTACAGAGTGTGGTTAAGGGTGACTCATGTTGCCTCAGTAAAGGTACACTATGAGAAGAGTATATTCTTCAGGGTGACTCCTGTTACCTCAAAGGAGGTACACTATATGTAGAGTGTGTGGTTCAGCGTGAATCATATTACCGCAGAGGAGGTACACTTTTTGAAGAGTGTGTGGTTCAGGTGAATAATGTAACCTTATAGGAGGTACACTATGTATAGAGTGTGTAGTTCAGGGTGACTTATGTTACCTCAGAGGAGATACACTACGCGTGGACTGGTTGGATCAGGTTGACTCCTATTACCTCAGAGGAGATACACCAGTGTAGAGGGTTATGGTTGTGGGTGACTCATGTTACCTCAGAGGAGATACACTATTTGTAGAGTGTGTGGTTCAGGGTAACTAATTGCCTAGGAGGAGATACACTATGTATAGAGTGTGCGATTCAGGGTGACTCATGCTGCCTCAGAGGAGGTGCACTATGAGTAGAGTATATTCTTCAGGGGGATTCATGTTACCTCAGAGGAGGTTCACTAAATGTATAGTGTGTGTTTCAGGGAAACTCATGTTACCTCAGAGGAAGTACACTTTTTGTAGAGTCTGTGTTTCAGGTGACTCATGTTACCTCAGAGGAGTTACACTATGTGTAGCGTCTTTCCTTTAGGGTGAATCAAGTTACCTTAGAGGAGGTATACTATGTGTAGAGTATGTTTTTCATGGCGATACATGTTACCTTAGAGAATGTACACTATGTGTAGAGAGTGTGGTTCACGGTGGGTCATGCTATTTTAGAGGAGGTACTATATGTGTAGAGTGTGGGATCAGGTTGTCTCATGTTACCTCAAAGGAGGTACAATATGTGTGAGTGTGTGGTTCAGGGTGACTCATATTACGTCGGGGAGGTAACCTAAGAGTAGAGTGTGTTCTTCAGGGTGACGCATGTTATCTCAGAGGAGGTACACTATGTATAGAGTGTGGTTCAGGGTGCCTCATGTTGCCTCAAAGGAGGTATACTATGAGTAGAGTATATTCTTCAGGGTGACTCATGTTACCTCAGAGAGGTACACTATATGTAGAGTGTGTGGCTCAAGGTGACTCATGCTACCTCAAAGGAGGTATATTTTGATTAGAGTGTGTAGTTCAGGTTACTCATGTTACCTCAGAGGAAGTAAACTATGTGTAGAACTGTGGTTCAGGGTGAATTATGCTACCTCAGAGGAGATACACTATGTGTAGAGTATGTGGATCAGGACAACTCATATTACCTCAGAGGAAGTACACTATGTGTAAAGGGAGTGGTTCAGGGTGACTAGTGTTACCTCAGAGGAGGTACACTATTTGTAAAGTGTGTTCAGCTTCACTCATATTGCCTAGGAGGAGGTACACTTTGTACAGAGTGTGTGAGTGTGTGGTTCAGGGTGACTCTTGTTGTTTCAGAGAAGGTACACTATGAGTAGATTATATTCTTCAATGTGACTCTCCTTTCCTCAGAGGAGGTACACTACATGTAGAGTGTGTGTTTCAAGGTATCTCTTGTTACCTGAGAGGAGGTAGAATATTTGTAGAGTGGTTGGTTCAGGTGACTCACTTTACCTCAGAGGAGGTGCAATATATGTAGAGTGTGTGTTTCAAGGTGACCCATTTTCTCAGAGAGAAGGTTCACCATGTGTAGAGTGAGTGGTTCAGGGTGAAATATGTTACCTCAGAGGCGGTACACTATGTTTAGAGTGTGTGGTTGAGGGTGACTCATGTTACCTCAGAGGAGGTACGCTATATGTAGAGTGTATGGTTCAGGGTGACTCATGTTACCTCAGAGGAGGTACACGATGTGTAGAGTGTGTGGTTCAGGTGACTCATGTTACCTCAGAGGAAGTACTCTATGTATAGGGTGTGTTGTTCAGGGTGACTCATATTACCCCAGAGGAGATACACTATGTGAAGAGTGTGTGGTTCAGGGCGAATCATATTACCTTAGAGGAGATACACTATTTGTAGATTGTGTTGTTCGCGATGACTCATGTTACCTCAGAGGAGGTACATTATGTTTAGATTGTTTCAGGATAAATAATTTTACCTCAGTGGAGTTACAGTATGTGTAGAGTGTGTAGTTCAGGGTGAATCATGTAACCTCAGAGGAGGTACACTATGTGTAGAGTGTGTAGTAAAGGGTAACCCATGTTACACCAGATGAGGTACGCTATGTGTAGAATGAGTGGCTTAATGTGAGACATGTTACCACAGTGGAGTTACACTATGTGCAGAGAGTGTGGTTTAAGTTGACACATGTTACTTTAGAGGAGGTACACTATGTGTACATTGTGTGGTTCAGGATAACTCATGTTATCTCAGAGTAGGTACACCATGTGTAGAGTGTGTGGTTCAGGGTGACTCAAATTACGTCAGTGGAGGTACCCTATGATTAGAGTGTGTTATTCAGGGTGATTCTTGTTGTCTAAGAGAAGGTACAGTGTGTAGAGTGTGTGGTTCAGGGTGACTCATGTTGCCTCAGAGGAGGTACAATATGAGTAGAGTACATTCTAAACGGTGACTCACGTTATCTCAGAGGAGGTACAATATATGTAGTGTGTGTGATTCAGGGTGGCTCATGTTACCTCAGAGGAGGTACACTTTTTGTAGAGTATGCGGTTCAGGTTATATATGTTACCTCAGAGTAGGTACACTATATGTAGAGTGTGTGGTTCAGGGAGACACATGTTACATCAGTGGAGATAGAGAATGTGAAGAGTGTGTGGTTCAGGGCGACTCATATTACCTTAGAGGAGATACACTATGTGTAAAGGGTGTGGTTCAGGGTGACTCATGTTATCTCACAGGAGGTACACTATTTGTATATTGTGTGGTTCAGGGTGAATCATGTTGCCGCAGAGGAGGTGCACTATGTATAGTGTGCGTTATTCAGGCTGACTCATGTTGCCTCAAAGGAGATACGCTATGAGTAGAGTATATTCTTCAGGTTGAAATTTGCTATCTCAGAAGAGGTACACAATATGTAGAGTGTGTGTTTCAGGGTGACTCATGTTACCTCAGAGGAGGTACACTTTGTGTAAAGTGTGTCGTTCAGGTGACTCATGTTACCTCAGAGGAGGTACACTTTGTGTAAAGTGTGTGGTTCAGGTGACTCATGTTACCTCAGAGGAGGTACACTATATGTAGAGTGTATGGTTTAGGGTGACTCATGTTATCTGAAAGAAGATACACTCTGTGTAGAGTGTGTGGATCGAGGCGTGTCATGTTACCTCAACGGAGGTCCACTTTGTGTACAGGGTGTGGTTCAGTATGATTCAAGTTACCTCAGAGGAGGTACACTATGTTTAGAGTTTTTGGTTTAGGATGGCTCATGTTACCTCAGAGAAGGTACGCTATATGAAGGTTCAGTGGATCAAGGTGACTCAAGTTACTCAGAGGAGGTACACTATATGTAGTGCGTATGGTACAGGGTGACTCATGATACCTCAATGAAGGTACACTATGTGTAGAATATGTGGTTCAGGGTAACTCATGTTACGTCAGTGGAGGTCCACTATGGGTAGAGTTTGCTCTTCAAGGTGACTCATGTTACCTCGGAGGAGGTACACAATAGATAGAGTTTGTGGTTCAGGGTGACTCATGTTGGCTTAGAGGAGGTACACTATGTATAGAATGTTCGGTTCAGGTTGACTCATGTTGCCTCAGAGGAGGTACAATATGAGTAGATTATATTCTTCAGGGTGACTCATGTTACCTTATAGGAGATACACTGTATGTAGAGTTTGTGATTCAGGTTGACTCATGTTACCTCAGATGAGGTACAATATGTCTAGAGTGTTTCGTTCAGGGTGAATCATGTTACCTCAGAGGAGATGCACTATGTGTAGAGTGTGTGGTTCAGGACGACTCATATTACCTCAGAGGAGATACACAATGTGCAGATAGTGTATTGTAGGGTGACCCCTGTTACCTTAGAGGAGGTACACTAATTTTAGAATGTGTGGTTCTGGTTGACTTATGTTGCCTCAGAGGAGGTATACTATGTATAGAGTGTGTGATTCAGAGTAACTCATGTTGCCTCAGAGGAGCTACACTAAGAGTAGATATGTTCTTCAGGGTGACTCATGTTACCTGAGAGGAGGTACACTATTTGGAGAGTGTATGTTTCACATGACTCATGTTACCTCAGAGGAGGTACACTATGTGTAGAGTCTCTGTTTCAGGGTGACTCATGTTATCTCAAAGGAGATACACTACGTGTAGAGTGTGTGGTTCAGGGCGTGTCATGTTACCTCAACGGAGTTCCACTCTGTGTAGAGGGTGTGGTTCAGTGTGATTCAAGTTACCTCAGAGGATGTACACTATGTTTAGAGTTTATGGTTTAGGGTGACTCATGTTACCTCAGAGAAGGTACGATACGTGAAGATTGAGTTGATCAAGGTAATTCAAGTTCCTCAGACGAGGTACCCTATATGTAGTGCGTGTGGTTCAGGGTGATTCATGTTACCTCGAAGGAGGTACACTTTGTGTAGAGTGTGTGGTTCAGGGTAACTCTGTTATGTCAGTGGAGGTACACCATGGGTAGAGTTTGCTCTTCAGGGTCTCATGTTACCTCAGAGGAGGTACACTGCGGGTAGAGTTTGTGGTTCAAGGTGACTTATGTTGACTAAGAGGAGGTACACTATGTATAGAGTGTTCGGTTCAGGTTGACTCATGTTGCCTCAGAGAAGGTACACTATAAGTAGATTATATTCTTTAGGGTGACTCATGTTACCGCAGAGGAGGTACAGTATGTGTAGAGAAGATACACTATGTGCACAGGGTGTATTTCAGGGTGACACATGTTACCTCAGAGTAGGTACACTATTTTTAGAATGTGTGGTTCAGGGTGACTCATGTTGCCTCAGAGGAGGTACACTGTGTATAGATTGTGTGATTTAGGGTAACTCGTGTTGCCTCAGAGGAGCTACACTATGAGTAGAGTATATTCTTCAGGGTGACTCATGTTACCTCAGAGGAGGTACACTATATGTAGAGTGTGTGTTTCAGGATAACTCTTGTTACCTAAGAGGAAGTAGACAATTTGTAGAGTGTGTGGTTCAGGTCTCATTTTACCTCAGAGGAGGTACAATATCTGTAGAATGTGTGGTTCAGGGTGACCCATTTTCCCAGAGAGGAGGTTCACTATGTGTAGAATGAGTGGTTCAGGGTGAAACATGTTACCTCAGAGGAGGTACACTATGTGTAAAGCATGTGGTTCAGGATGACTCATGTTACCTCAGAGGAGGTACACTATATGTAGATTGTGTGGTTCAGGGTGACTCATGTTACCTCAGAGGATGTACACGATGTGTAGAGGGCGTGGTTCAGGTGACTCATATTACCTCAGAGGAGGTACGCTATGTATGGATGTATTGTTCAGGGTGACTCACAGGAGATACTCTATGTGTAGAGTGTGTGGTTCAGGGCGAATAATATTACCTTAAACGAGATACACTATTAGTAGATTGTGTTGTTTGGTGTGACTCATGTTACCTCAGAGAAGGTACATTATGTTTAGATTGTTTCAGGATAAATAATTTTACCTCAGAGGAGGTACAGTATGTGTAGAGTGTGTGGTTCAGGGTGAATCATGTAACCTCAGTGGAGGTACACTATGTGTAGAGTGTGTAGTAGAGGGCAACCCATGTTACATCAGAAAAGGTACTCTATATGTAGAGTGTGTGGTTTTTGGTGAGTCTTGTTATATGAGAGGAGTTACACTATGTGCAAAGAGTCTGGTTCAAGTAGACACAAGTTACCTCAGAGTAGGTACACTATGTGTAGAGTGTGTGGTTCAGGGCGACTCATGTCGTCTCGGAGTAGGTACAATATGTGTAAAGTGTTCGGTTCTGAGAAACTCATGTTACCAAAGAGGAGGGCACTATGTGTAGAGAGTGATTCATGGTGCATCATTTTACCTCAGAGAAAGTACACTATGTGTAGACTGTGTGGTTTAAGGTGACATATGTTACCTCAGTGGAAGTACAATATGTGGAGAGTGTGTGGTTCATGGTTACTCATTTTTCCACAGAGGAGGTTTGCTATGTGTAGAGTGAGTGGTTCAGGGTTACTCATGTTACCTCAGAGGAGGTACACTATGTGTACACTCTGTGGTTCAGGGTGACTCATGTTACCTCAGAGGAGGTACCCTATGTGTAGAGTGTGTGGCTGAGGGTGACTCATGTTACCTCAGAGGAGGTACAATATGAGTTTAGTGTGTGGTTTAGCGTGACTCATGTTACTCCTGAGGAGGTACACTATATGTAGAGTATGTTTTTCAGGGCGACTCATGTTAACTCAGAGGAGGTACACTATGTGCAGAGTGCGTAGTACAGGGGTAGCGTATGTCATTTCAGAGGAGGTACTCTGTGTGAAGAGTGTATGTTTCAAGTTGACTCATGTTACCTCATTAGGAAGTACACTATGTGTAGCGTCTCTCCTTTAGGGTGACTCATGTTACCTCAGAGGAGGTACACTATGTGTAGAGTATGTTTTTCACGGCGACATATGTTGCCTTAAACGAGGTACAACATGTATAGTGTGTATGGTTCATGATGAGTCTTACTTCTTCAGATGAGGTACAGTATTTTTAGAGTGCGTGGTCAGGGTGACTTAAGTTACCTCAAAGGAGGTACACTGTGAGTAGAGTGTGTGGTTCAGGGTGACTAATATTATGTCAGTGGAGGTACCCTATGAGTAGATGTGTTCTTCAGGGTGATTCATGTTACCTCAGAGAAGGTACACTCTGTGTAGAGTGTGTGGTTCAGGGTGGCTCATGTTGACTCAGAGGACGTACACTATGGATAGAGTGTATGGTTCTGGGTGACTCATGTCGCCTCAGAGGAGGTACAATATAAGTAGAGTACCTTCTTCAGGGTGATTCACGTTACCTCAGTGGAGGTACACTATATGTAAAGTGTGTGATTAAGGGTGACTCATGTTACCTCAGAGTAGGTGCACTATGTGTAGAGTGTGTGGTTCAGGGTGACTCATGTTATGTTAGAGGAGATACACTATGTGAAGAGTGTGTGTTTCAGGGCGACTCATATTACCTTACAGGAGATACACACTGTGTAGAGGGCACGGTTCAGGGTGACTCATGTTATCTCAGAGGAAGTACGCTATTTGTAGATTATGTGGTTCAGGGTGAATCATGTTGCCACAGAGTAGATGCACTAGGTATAGAGTGTATTATTCAGGCTCTGAATAACCTCATACCTCCTCTGATATAACATGAGTCACCCTGAATAACACACTCTGCTCATAGTGTACCTCCACTCACGTAACATGAGTTATCCTGAACCACACAATCTACACATAGTGTACCGCCTTTGAGGTAATATGAATCACCCTAACCAAACACTCTACACATACTGTAAATCCTCTGACGTAGCATGAGTCACCTTGAACCACACACTCTACACATAGTGTATCTCCTCTAAAGTAGCATGAGTAACCCTGAAAAACACAATCTACACTTAGTGCACCTCCTCTAGGGTACTATAAGCCACTCTGAACGACACACTCGACACATAGTGTTCCTCCTCATAGGTGATTTGAGTCACTCTGACCCACATGCTCTACGCAGAGTGTACCTCTAAGGTAACGTGAGTTACCCTCTACCACACACTCTGAACATAGTGTAATTCCTCTGAAGTAACATAAATCACCCTTAACCACACTTTCTTCACATAGTGTACCTCCTCTGAGATAACATGAGTCACCCTGAACCACAAACTACACACAGTGTACCTCCTCTGTGGCAACATGAGTCATCCTAAACCACACACTGTACACCTAGTGGACCTCCTCTGAAGTAACAATATTCACCCTGAACCACACACATTATATATTGTGTACCTCCTCTGAGGTAACATGAGTTATCTTGATCTACACACTCTACATATAGCGTACCTCCTCTGAGGTAACATAAGTCACCTTGATCCACTCACACTTCACATTCTCTGAGGTAATATGAGTCACCCTGAACCACATACACTACACACAGTGTACCTCCTTTGATGTAACATGAGTCACGTGAAAGCCACACTGTACACATAATGTACCTCCTCTAAAGCAATATGAGTCAACCTGAAGCACAAACTCTACATATATTGTACCTCCTCTGAGGTAACATGAGTCACCCATAAAGAGTATGCTCTACTCATTACCTCCTCTGAGGCAACATGAGTCACCCTGAATCACACACTCTATACATGGTGTACCTCTTCTGAGGCAAAATGAGTCACCATGAAACACACACTCTACACATAGTGTACCTCCTCTGAGGTAACAAGAGTCACCTGTAACCACAACCTCTATACAGAGTGTATCTCTTCTGATGTAACATGAGTCCCCCTGAAACACACACTCTACACATATTGTACCTCCTCTCTGGTAACATGAGTCACCTGAATCACACACTCTACACGTAATGTACCTCCTTCACCTGGATTATCATGAGTCACTCTGAACCACACACTCTATATATAGTGTACCTCCTCTGAGGTAATATGAGTCACCATGAAGAATATACTGTACTCATAGTTTACATCTTCTGAGGCAACATGAGTCACCCTGAACCACACACTCCACAAATAGTGTACCTCCTCTCAGTGAACATGAGTCACCCTTATCCACACCTTCTACACATAGTGTATCTCCTCTGAAGTAACATGAGTCACTCTGAAACACACACTCTACACATAGTGTACCTCCTCTGTGGTAACATGAGTCACCTGAACAGCACATTCTTCACATACTGTACCTCCTGAAGCTGAGGTAATATGAGTCACTCTGAACCACACACTCTACATACAGTGTACCTCCTCTGAGATAATATTTGTCACCCTGAAGAATATACTGTACTCAGTCCTCTGAGGCAACATGAGTCACCCTGAACCATAAATTCTATACATATTGTACCTCCTCTGAGTCAACATGAGTCACCCTGAGCCAAACACTCTACATATAGTGTACTTCCTCTAATATAACATGATTCACCCTGAAAAACACACTCTACTCACAGTGTACCTCCACTCACGTAACATGAGTTACCCTGAACCACCCAATCTACACATAGTGTACCTCCTTTGAGGTAATAGGAATCACCCTAACCACACACTACACACACTGTACCTCCTCTGAAGTAGCATGAGTCACCCTGAAACACACACTCTACATATAGCGTACCTCCTATAAGTTAAAATGAGTAACCTTGAAAAACACAATCTACACATAGTGCACTTCCTCTGAGGTAACATTTGTCATCCTAAAGCAAACACGCTACACATAGTGTACCTCCTCTGAGGTAACTTAAGTCAACCTGAACCACAAAATCTTCATATAGGGCACCTCCTCTAAGATTACATGAGCTACTCCTGCACTACATACTCTGCACATAGTTTACCTATTCTGAGGAGGTAACTTGAGTCGCCCTGAAAAACACACTCTACACATAGTGTACCTCCTTTGGGGTAGCGTAAGTCACGCTACACCAAACACCCTACACGTAGTGTACCTCCTCTGAGGTAACATGAGTCACCCTCAGCCATACACTATACACATAGGGTACCTCCTCTGAGGTAAAATGAGTCACCCTTAACCACATAGTCTACACATAGTGTACCGTCTGAAGTAAAATTAGTAACCCTGAAACACTCACCCTACACATAATGATCCTCCTCTGTGTTAAAATGAGTAACCCTGAACCACACACTCTACACATAGTGTACTTCCAAAGAGGTAACATAAGTCACCCTAAACCACTCACTCTACACAGAGTTTACCTCCTCTGAGGCAACATGAGTCACCCTAAACCATACACTGTACGCCTAATGTACTTCCTCTGAGGTAACATGTGTCACCCTACACCACACTCTCTACACATTGTGTATCTCAACTGAAGAAACATGACTCACCCTGTACTACACACTCTACATAGAGTTTAACTCCTCAGGTAAAATTAGTTACCCTCTACTATACATTCCACACATAGAATAACTCTTCTGAGGTACCATGATTCACCTTGAACCAAACACTTTACACATAGTGTACCTCATCTGATGTAGCATTATTTCCCTTGAAACACACACTCTACACATATATACCTTCCCTGAGGCAACATGAGTCACCCTGAACCACACACTCTACAAATAGTGTACCTCCTCTGAGTGAACATGAGTCACCCTTAACCACACCCTCTACATATAGTGTATGTCCTCTGAGGTAACATAATTCACCCTGAAACACACACTCTACACATAGCGTACCTCCTCTGTGGTAACATGAGTCACCTGAACAACACATTCTACACATATTGTACCTCCTTCAGCTGAGGTAACATGATTCACTCTGAACCACACACTCAATATATGGTACCTCCTCTGAGATAATATTTATCACCCTGAAGAATATATTGTACACATAGTTTACCTCCTCCGAGGCAACATGAGTCACCCTGAACCACAAACTCTATACATATTGTGCCTCCTCTGAGTCAACATGAGTCATCCTGAGCCAAACACTCTACACATAGTGTACCTCCTCTGAGATAACATGAATCACCCTGACCACACACTCTACATATACTGTACCTACCTGAAGTAGCATGAGTCACCCTGAAACACACACTCTACACATAGTGTACCTCTTCTAAGGTAACATGAGTAACCTTGAAAAACTCAATCTACACATAGTGTACTTCCTCTGAGGTAACATGAGTCATCCTAAAGCAAACACGCTACACATAGTGTACCTCCTCTGAGGTATCTTGAGTCAACCTGAACCACAGACTCCTCACATAGGGTACTTCCTCTGAGATAACATGAGCTACTCCTGTACTACACACTCTACACGTAGTTTACCTATTCTGAGGTAACTTGAGTCGCCCTGAATAACGCACTCTACACACAGTGTACCTCCTCTGGGGTAGTGTGAGTCACGCTACACCAAACACCCTACGCATAGTGTACCTCCTCTGAGGTAACATGAGCCACTCTACACATAGTTTACCTATTCTGAGGTAATTTGAGTCGCCCTGAAAAACACACTATACACATAGTGTACCTCCTCTGAGGTAACATGAGTCACCCTTAACCACACAGTCTATACATAGTGTGCTTCGTCTGAAGTAAAATTAGTAACCCTGAAACAATCATTCTACACATAATGAACCTCCTCTGTGGTAAAGTGAGTAACCCTGAACCACACACTCTACACATAGTGTACTTCCAATGAGGTAACAGAAGTCACCCTAAACCACACACTCTACACAGAGTTTACCTCCTCTGAGGCAACACGAGTCACCCTAAACCACACACTGTACGCCTAATGTGCCTCTTCTGAGGTAACATGTGTCACTCAACTACATTCTCTACACATAGTGTATCTCCACTGAAGAAACTTGAGTCACCCTGAACCACACACTCTACACAGAGTGTACGTCCTCTGAGGTGAAATGAGGTACCAGCTACTATACATTCTACACATAGAATAACTCTTCTGAGGTAACATGATTCACCTTGAACCAAACACTTTACACATAGTGCGCCACATCTGATGTAACATTATTCCCCTTGAAACACACACTCTACACATAGATACCTTCCCTGAGGTAATAAGCGTCACCCTGAACAACACACTCTAAGAGGTATCATGAGGCGCCCTGAGCCAACCACTCAACACATAGTGTATTTCCTCTGAAGTAACATGAGTCACCCTGAAGAACATAATATACACATAGGGTACCTCCTCTGAGGTGAAATGAGTCAGCCTGATCCACACACTCTACACATAGTGTAACTCTTCTGAGGTAAAATTAATCACCCTGAAACATACATTCTACACATAGTATACCTTCTCTGAGGTAACAGATGTTACCCTGAACCAAATACTCTACTCATAGTGTACCTTCTCTGAGATAACATGAATCACCCTGAACCCCACACTATACACATAGTGTACCTCCTATGAGGTACCTTGAGTCATCCTGAACCACACATTCTACACATAGTGTACCCACTCTGACTTAACATGAGTCACCCTAAACCACACTCTACACATAGCGCACCTCCTCTGAGGTAACATGAGTCACTCTCAACCACACATTCTACTCATGGTTTACCTCCTCTGTGGTAATATCAGTCACCCTAGACCACACACTATACACATAGTGTACCTCCTCTAAGGTAACAAGAATCACCCTGAACCATACACTCAACATATAATGTACCTCTTCTAAGGTAACATGAGTCACCCTGAACCACACACTCTACGCATAGTGTACCTTCTCTGAAGCAACGTGAGCCATCCTGAAACACATACTCTACACACCGTGTACCTCCTCTGAGATAACATTTGCCACCCTTAACCACACATTCTACACATAGCGTACCCCCCTCTGAGGCAACATGATTCAACCTAAATCACATATTCTACAAATAGTGTACCTCTTCTGAGGTAACATGAGTCACCCTTAGCCACACACTGTGCACGTAGTTTACCTCTTCTGAGGAAACAGTCACCCTGAACTGCACACTCTATACATAGTGTACATCCTCTTAGGTAATATGATTCATCCTGAACCACACACTGTATACATAGTGTTACTCCACTAAGGTAACATGAGTTTATCTGAACCACAACCTCTACACATAGTGTACCTCATCTGAGATAACATGAGTCAACCAGAAAAACATATTCTACAAATAGTTTACCTCTTCTGAGGTAACATGAGTCACCCTGAACCACACACTGTACACATAGTGTACCTATCTGAGGAAACATTTGTCACCCTCAACCACCCACTCTACACATAGTGTACATCCTCTGAGGTAATATGAGTCACCTTGAACCACACACTCTATACATAGTGTACCTCCTCTGCGGTACCATAAGTCACCTTGAACCACTCAATCTACTCATAGTGTACCTCTTCTGAGATAACATGTGTTACTCTGAAGCACGTCCTCTGAGGCAACATGAGTCACCCTGAATCACACACTCTACAGATAGTGTTCCTCCTCTGAGGAAACATGAGTCAACCTGAACCATACACTCTACACATAGTGTTCCTCCTCTGAGGAAATATGAGTCACCCTGAATCACACATTCTATACATAGTTCACCTCTTCTTAGGTACCATGAGTCACCCTGAACCACACATTCTACACATAGGGTACCTCATCTGAGGTAACATTAGTCACCTTGAACCACACACTCTACATACTTCCTCAGGGGTAAAATGAATCACCCCAGTACTACACACTCTATTCGTAGTGCACCTCCTCTGAGGTAACATGAGTCACCCTGAACCACACAAAGTACTCAAAGTGTACCTCCTCTGAGGTAAAATGGGTTACCCTGAACCACAAACTCTACACATAGTGTTACTCTTCTGATGGAACATGAGTCACCCTGAATCACACACTCTACAGATAGTGTACCTTCTCTGAGGTAACATGAGACACCCATGTACTACACACTCTACGCATAGTGTACCTCCTCTGAGGTAACATGAAACACCCTAAAAAACATATTCTACACATAGTGTACCTTCTTTGAGGTAACATGAGTCACCTTGAACCACACAACCTACACAATATACCTCCTCTGAGGTAACATGAGTCACCCTGAACCACACACTCAGCACATAGTGTACCACCTTTGAGATAATATTAATCACCCCGAAACGCACACTCTACACATAGTGTACCTGCTCAGGGGTAACATGAGTCACCCCAGTATTACATAGTGTACCTCCTCTGAATTGACATGAGTCATCCTGAACCACAGAAACTACTCATAGTGTACCTCCTCTAAGGTAAAATCAGTTACCCTGAACCACACACTCTACACATAGTGTACCTCTTCTGAGGCAACATGAGTCACCAATAATCACACACTCTACAGATAGTGTACCTCCTCTGAGGTAAAATGAGTCACCCCTGAACTACACACTTTATACATAATGTACCTCCTCTGAGGTAACATGAGACACCCTGAAAAACACATTCTACTCATAGTGTACCTTCTCTGAGGTAACATGATTCACCCTAAACCACACACCCTAAACATAATGTACCTCCTCTGAGGTAATATAAGTCACCCTGAACCAGACACTCTACACATTGTGTACCTTCTCTCAGGCAACATGACTCGTCCAAAACCACAATTCTACATATAGTATACCTACTCTGAGGTAACATGAATTACCCTGAACCATACATTCTGCACATAGTGTACCTCATCGGAGGTAACCTGAGTCACCCTGAGCGACGCATTCTACGCTTATCTCACTTACTCTGAAGTAACATGAGTCACTCTAAACCACACACTCTACACATAGTGTACCTCCTCATAGGTAATAGAGTCATAATGTACCTCCTCTGAGGTAAATGATTCACACTGAACCACATACTCTACACATAGTGTACCTCCTCAGATGTAACATGAGCCACCCTGAACCACACACTCTACACGTGGTGCATCTTTTCTGAGGTAACTTGAGTCACCCAAACCACAAACTCTACATATAGTGCACCTCCTCCGACGTAACATGAGTCACCCTAAACCACACACTCTACACATAGTGTACCTTCTCTAAGGCAACATGAGTCGCCCCCTACTACACACCATATACATAGTGTACCTCCTCTGAGGTAAAGTGATTCACCCTGAAACACACACACTCTACACATAGTGGACCTTCTCAGGGGTAGCATGAATCACCCTGAACCACACAATCTACACATAGTGTACTTCCTCTGAGGTATCAAGAGTCACCCTAACCACACACTCTACACATAATGCACCTCCTCTGAGGTAACATGAATCACCCTAGACCAAGCACTCTACACATAGTTTACATGAGTCACACTCTAATACACACTCTATGCATAGTGTACTTCCTCTGAGGCAAAATGATTGACCCTGAAGCACACAATCTGCACATAGTGTACCACCTCTGAGGTGACATGAGTCCCCTAAACCACACGCTCTTCACATAGTGAAACTTCGCTAAGGCAACATAATTCACTCTGAACCACACACTAAACATTGTATAATTCCTCTGAGGATACATTAGTCACCCTGAACCTCCTCAGTGTACCTCCTCTGAGGTAACTTAAGCCGCCCTGAATCAAACACTCGACACATAGTGTATCTTCTTTCATTTAACATAATTCACTTTTAATCGCACACTCTAAAGATAGTGTACCTCCTCAGAGGTAACATAGGCAGCCCTGAACCAAACACTCGACACATAGCGTACCTCCTCTGAGGTAACATGAGTCACCTGAACCATACAATCTACACATAGTGTACCTCCTCTAGGGTAACAAAAGTCACCCTTAACCACACACTCTATACATGGTGTACCTCCTTTGAGTCAACATGAGTCACCCTGAACCACACACTATATATATACTGTACCTCCTCCTAGGTATCATGAACCACTCTGAAGGACATACTCTACTCATAGTGTACCTCCTCTGAGGCAACATGATTCAACCTGAATCACATATTATACAAATAGTGTACCTCTTCTGAGGTAACATGAGTCACTTTGAACCACACACTGTACACGTAGTTTACCTCATCTGAGGAAACATGAGTCACCCTGAACTACACACTCTACATATAGTGTACATCCTCTGAGGCAACATGAGTCGCCCTGAACCACACACTCTATACATAGTCTTACTCCTCTGAGGTAACATGAGTGACTCATGTACCTCATCTGAGATAACATGAGTCAACCTGAAAAACATAATCTACAAATAGATTACCTCTTCTGAAGTAACTTGAGTCACCCTGAACTACAAACTGTACACATAGTGTACCTCATCTAAGGAAACATTTGTCACCCTGAACCACACACTCTACACATAGTGTACATCATCTAAGGTAATATGAGTCACCCTGATCCACACACTCTAAACACAGTGTACCTCCTCTGAGGTAACATGAGTCACCCTGGAGAACAAGCTCTACTCATAGTGTACCTCCACTGACGTAACATGAGTCACCATGAACCACAAATTCTATACATAGTTTACCTCTTCAAAGGTAACATAAGTCGCTCTGCCCTCACACTGTATACATACTGTACCTCCTCTGAAGTAATAAGAATCACTTAAACCACTGAACCACACACTCTGTACATAGTGTACCTCCTCTGAGGTAACACAAGTCACCCTGAATCACTCAATCTATTCATAGTGTGCCTTTTCTGAGATAACATGTGTTACCCTGAAACACACTCTGCACAGAATGTTCTGCCTGTGAAGCGACATGAGTCACCCTGTATAACACTCTCTGCAGATAGTGTTCTTCCTTAGAGGAAACATGAGTCACACTGAACCATACAATCTACACATAGTTTTCTTCCTCTGAGGTAATATGAGTCACCCTGAAGCACACACTCTGCATAGAGTGTACCTTCCCTGAGGTAATATGAGTCACAATGAACCAGACTCTCTGCACATCGTTTACCTCCTCTGAGATAACATGAGTCACCGTGAACCACACACTCCACACAGTATACCTCCTCTAAGGCAACATGAGTAACCCTAAACCACACAATGTACACCTAGCGTACCTCCTCTGAGGTAACATGATTCACCCTGAACTACACAATTTACATATAGCCTACCTCCTCTGAGGTAACATGAGTCATCCTGGTCCACACACTCTATATATAGTGTTCTTCCTCTGAGGTGTCATGAGTCACCCTTAACCACACACTCTACATATAGTGTACCTCCCCTTAGGTAATATGAGTCACAATGAGCCACACACTCTACACATAGTGTACCTCGTCTGAGATAACATGAGTCATCCTGAACCAATCACTCTGCACAGTGTACCTCCTCTGAGGCAACATGAGTCACCCTAAACCACACAATGTACACCTAGCGTACCTCCTCTGAAGTAACATAATTCACCCTGACCCACACACTTTACGCATAGTGTACCTCATCTGAGGTTACATGAGTCACCCTGATCCACACACTCTGCATATAGTGTACCTCCTCTGAGGTAACTTGAGTCACCTTTATCCACTCAGTCTTCACATAGCGTACCTCCTCTGAGGTAACAGAGTCACCCTGAACCACAAACTCTACACATGGTGTGCCTGCACTTAGGTAACAAGAGCCGCCCTGAACCAAACACTCTACACATTGTGCATCTGAAATGAGATAACATTAGTCACCCTGAACCATAAACTCTGCACATAGTGTGCCTCCCCTGAGGTAATATGAGTCACTTGAACCACACACTCTACGCACAGTGCGCCTCCTCTGAGGTAATATGAGTCACCCTGAACCACGAACTCCATGCATAGTGTACCTCATCTGATGCAACATGAGTCACCCTGGGCCACACATTCTAAACATATTGTACCTCCTCTGAGGTAACATGAGTCACCCTGGAGAACAAGCTCTACTCATTGTGTACCTCCACTGACGTAAAATGAGTCACCATGAACCACACACTCTATATAAAGTTTTCCTCCTCAAAGGTAACATAAGTCACTCTGCCCTCACACTGTATACATATTGTACCTCCTCTGAAGTAACAAGAATCACTTGAACCACACACTCTACGCATAATGTACGTACTATGAGGTT
>JAUUDZ010030908.1:808-11005 GCA_032361705.1 Panulirus versicolor
ACCTCCCTCCCCCCTGTCGGACCTCACCCCCCACCCCCCTCCCCCCCCTCATTCTTCGTTGTTCTTCCAGAAAAGACGTCCGTCTGCCCGTCCAGCTACAGCGGGCCATGGCGGCGGAGGCTGAGGCCGCGAGGGAGGCCAGAGCCAAGGTGAGGCCACAACTAGGGTGAGGTAGGCTAAGGTGAGGCCGCAGCTAGGGTGAGGCCCGCAGCTAGAGTGAGGTAGGCCAGGATGAGGACCGCAGCTAGGGTGAGGTAGGCCAGGGTGAGGCCCGCAGCTAGGATGAGGTAGGCCAGGATGAGGCAGCAGCTAGGATGAGGTAGGCTAAGATAAGGCCGCAGCTAGGTGGGGTAGGCCATGATAAGGGCCGCAGTTAGGTGGGGGTAGGCCAGGATGAGGTCGCAGCTAAGGTGAGGTAGGCCAGGGTGAGGCCGCAGCTAGGTGGGGTAGGCCAGGGTGAGGTCGCAGCTAAGGTGAGGTAGGCCAGGGTGAGGCCTGCAGCTAGGGTGAGGTAGGCTAGGGTGAGGCCACAGCTAGGGTGAGACTGCAAGAGAGGCCAGAGGCAGGGTGAGGCCAGAGGCAGGGTGAGGCCATAGTAGGGTGAGGGATTGGTGGTTCGGGTAACAGCCAAGTCAGGTATGTATCCCATGTTCTGTTGTGCCGTGTCATCACAAGAAAACGGGAATATCTGTCGTGTGTACACTGAATTGTTCGGTACATTTTCATTGATCATTTAAGTGTTGGATTATTATTTACATTTGGCCTTCGTTCCCCCCAGCAGGAGCGTCACACTAGCTTCAGCCTTTACAAGGGCGTCACACTAACCTCAGCTACCTTCAAGGGCGTCACACTAGCCTCTGCTCCCTATAAGGGCGTCACACTAGCCTCAGCTTCTTGCAAGGGCGTCACACTAGCCTGAGCTCCCTACAAGGGCGTCACACTAGCCTCAGCTTCTTACAAGGGCGTCACACTAGCCTTAGGTTCTACAAGGGCGTCACACTCTCCTCAGTTCTCTACAAGAGCGTCACACTCTCCTCACTTCTCTACAAGGGCGTCACGCTCTCCTCAGCTCCCTACAAGGGCGTCACACTCCTCAGTTCTCTACAAGGGCGTCACACTCTCCTCAGTTATCTACAAGGGCGTCACGCTCTCCTCAGTTCTCTACAAGGGCGTCACAATTTACTCAGGTCCCCACAGGGAGAGAAACTCTTGTCACAGCCCCCTACAGGGGGGCGTGTCACACCACTACTCCCTCTGTAGAGTCGTGCCACAGGGGGCGTGGCACAGGTGAAGACGGTTCCTCACTCACTCGTGTGTTGTGCTTCCAGGTGATCGCCGCTGAGGGGGAGCAGAAATCCTCCCGGGCCCTGAAGGAGGCGGCTGAGGTCATCTCCCTCTCCCCGGCGGCACTACAGCTACGGTACCTTCAGGTAGGTGGTGCTTCCCTCCTCCAGGCGGGGGGTGTCATGGTGGTAACCCCAAGATACCACCTGGTATGGAGTGGTACCACCACCTCGGATGACGTCATGACGATAAAGGCCCCGTGACGTCCTAAATAAAGACATTGTCCTTGCGCAGGCGCATGTTATAAACAAGTTATCTGTCGTGGTGGATCAGGTGTGGCTGGGATTTCAAAATATAGATGTGGCATTAAGGGAAATTATTCCTTGAAGCAACTTCACTGAAAAGTTAACTAATTAAATTCATTAACCTTAAGTGAAACGTAATCATTTTCCATTAACCATAAGTGAAAAGTAATAATTTTCCATTAACCATAAGTGAAAAGTAATAATTTTACATTAACCATAAGTGAAAAGTAATGATCTATCCCAAAGTAAAGGATGAAGACTTTTTGTTTTTGATTTTCACATTACCCACTTTGGATTATTCTGTAAACAGGAAATTCACTTAAGTAATTAGAGTGACGTACATGGCGTAATTTTTCGAGTTTTATTCTCTTTCAATTTTCTTTTGATCGCTTTAATAAGGTACCCAGGAGGGAATGGTCATGGATTCAACAGTATACGTTCTTACGATTCCATATATATTTTTTTTTCTTGATATGAAGACGATGTGGGCCATTAACTTCTTACCCATGACTTTACGACCCTTGGGTTTGATGGCCCGGCCAAGGCTTGACCCTGACCTATAAAGGGTCGTGAGGTCAAAGGTCATGTCATCATTATGACCTCAACACTATGATTATCGCAGATCTGTGGTAGCCACTGTTGAGGTCGTTTGTAGATATGGTTTTCCCACGGCACGTGACCTCTTTTCAGCCATGACCATGTGCATGCTCAACATGGATGACCTTCAGATGTTGACAGTTTTTTTAATGATAAAAAGTTTGCGTCTCCTCAAAAGATAAATAGACATTGAAAATTATTTCAGCCTCTGTTTTATAACTCTCATGCTGGCATTTATAGAATTGTACTTTCTCAGATTAAGTTCCAGGTAGTCACTAGATACAGATGATTGATGATCTTTAACTTCCACTCCATTTTCTTTGGTTTTGAGTTGTAATATGTATACTTTTCTTAAATACTGTTGTATGATTAATTTTGTCCGAAGTGTCTTGAATGCTAGACTTAAGTAACATAGATGAATCATCCATTATGTATGACCATGGTACGACCTTATGATTACCAAAAAAAAAAAATGTACATGTCCTTTGTTCATGTGTCTTCCTCTCAGAAATCTACATAATATTCGCAATTTCTTGTGCTTGTTTTATCCGTAAAATGTAGGAATATGTCCACAAAGTCTTTTCCATTATGTATCTTTTTGAAGCAAATGTAACTTCAGCCACATTTATAACAGTCTGTAATATCTTTATCATTATCATCTTTTATCTTTCCTACCTCGGAGACTTATAACATGGAAGTAATCCACTTACCATTTTCTTTCTCTTGCAGACGCTCAACACAATTTCTGCTGAGAAAAACTCGACCATCATATTCCCTCTTCCTATTGACTTCTTACAGCACTTCATGGGCAACAAGGAGTGACTACAAGTCTTCAAGACGTGTTCCCTGAATGTCTGTTTCTGAAAGGTTTTTTATACGTCGCTATGAATAAAAGCTCATAGACAGATGCCTATACAGTAGCAAAATAGAGTATAGTTCATGGAGATATATATATTACGTGATGAATTACAGTGATCTGTTTTCGAGATATACTGGTGGAGTTTGTTAGCTACCTGGTGAGAGTGAATATGGAGATCAATGTAGAGTAGTGTCAGAGATGCTATCCTTTTTATTTCACACTGAAATGCTGGCCAGAATCCCAACCTATCCTCACGTATTACCCGTCTGTCCCCGGAACCAAACGTAACTCTTCATTATTCTCACTCAGTTAACCCCCTTTCCAGTCATGGCTTACGATGGCGTTTTCATCTGTTTAGCTAAAGTCTGGCTATCGTGATCCGTGTACCTTAGCGCGTTCTGTTGGAGTTCCTGCGACCAGTTTCGTGATGTGTTTTGGTAGAGTTTCCCCTTCGTCGTGCTGATAGAGGACGTACGTACAGTGTCTCATGTGACCCTACGAGGGGAAACTCCTTCATTTATGAGGTGATTGGGTTAGCTCGGATATACAGGTAGTGTCATTTTTCTCGTGGCTCATGTCATAAATTTGGTCCATGAGGCGGCTCAAACTGCCCTCGAATCTCTCCTTGTAACCGGACATGTCAAAAGACATAGATCTCTCGTTACTCTTAAATTTATAAGGGCTTTTCCATCATCATGTGTTAAACGTTTAAGCAAAGAGATCATTATACAAGATTTTTATAGCCACTTGTATCCCTCAGTAGCAAATCAGATCTCGGTTACCATTTAGCAGTGAAACAGTACAAATCGTTAGTTCTCACATACATGTCCATTCAGTAAAGGCTGCTTTGCAACACAGGAAAATTGTAGTCAATACTACAAGCAAAGTTTATGCAAATTTGGCTCCAGTCGCAACCAGTAAAATTGTTCGTCATCTGTGTTTCTTTTTCTCTCTGTTATCATTATTATTATTATCATTAATATCATTATTATTATGATTCAACACTAAGACTCCTTTAGCTTCTAGGCTTCAGTGCACTAAGTAGGAGGGACCTATCAATACCATTTCTTCTTGATCAAAATTATTATATGATCATCAGGCGCACTGCTGACGTGCACTCGGCTTTGTTTTTGTTATTCATCTTATTCAAGGATTAATCCGTGAATGATTCATTATAGGTGTGTCTTTTTCCTGGGAAGATTAATTTTCATCGAGTAATGCGTTATGATAAGATGTTGCGAGAGATGCATCACACCATGAAAGAAGTGTATATAACGTTATGTAGTTGAAATTACTGACATATGTTTTCTATCAAGAAATATTTGATTCGATATCCGAAGAGGAAGTGCATTAAGAGGATTTATTCTTGTATAATTTAATCTTCAGTAAATTATACGAGATGATCAACCTTACATCAGAAGTTATTCATGTGGGTTTAGGGAGAATGAAGGGGGTTTACTGTGCTGTCACTAATTTGCAATTACTATGATATACATATTAAAACGTACGTCATGAATTTTGTTCATTTAATATTTTCGTTACGCTGATTTTCTTCCAGTGTTCTAGCCAATTGTTCATTTCAAAGTTCTTCTCTCCATTTGTGGCTTTTACTTCTAGCCAGTGTTTCTGTAATGGTTACATGTTATTTACCAACCACCGTCGTCGGATCTGAGTGACAGATCAAGAGTTTGTGACATCATTCCTCAGAGCTGCCTCAACTGTGAGTTGGTTAATGCCCATGACTTCCGTTTGGTCATAGATGGCGCAGTTGTTGACACTCATGGAGGCACAAACCGGGCAGGATTCAGTTTATCTAGGTAGCCTCTCCTTCCTCCCACGAGTGGCTTCCTGTTTCCTTTTTAAGTCGCGTCTTTGATGAGCCACAGACTCTCCAAGTCATCCCCCCTTCTTTAGAGATTGCGCCTTCCTATTTCTCCATCTTCCTTTTCCTTCGCATGAAGCAAGGAGAAAGCACCTGTCCGTGAGGGAGAGAGGCTGTCCAACAAGCGGAACCATTCGCCGAACATATGAACTGAGGCTCCGATACCCAGAGGGTTTGAACATCTGCCGTAGCCTGACTGTGTAAAGATGTGCCTCAGCCACATAGGTCTGAGAAGACCACATTCATCCTCCTGTCATCATGACAGGTTAACAGCCTGTCATCATCTGCTGATAATCTGGGCGGAGGAATGACTGTATCTGGATGATTTAGTCCCACTGGTAAAGCACCTCATCCTGTTTTTCATCTCCTTCATCCCTACGAATCTTCCATCTCTGGTTCCCACCTTGACCAGCATTTGTATATATGTTTATTGATGACGGTAGACTTTAGAATACATTAATTATATGGAAAAAAAAATAAATAAAATACGTAAGTCCACGTTTGCCTCAGTCATGGGCACATTTTATGGCACTGCCTACATACGGTATCTATATTCCGACTGAAACAGAGTTACATATATATATATATAAATATATATATTTATTTTATTGACCCTAATATAAAAATAGAGTTATTACTAATATATCATTTCTAAAAAGGTCAGATCGCTATGCGATTCTCTTTGTCAATTTCTAGACTAGTCATACCCTTATAAGTTATACTCCATAGACTGAAATATGTAAAAAAAAAAAAATACAACTGAAAACTATGATTGTCGTGACGATTTTTAAAGGTAAATTGATGGTAAAAACACTTGAGCATCATGTCATATAATCTCCGGCCAAGGTCACACACCAAAGAAAATAAGGTCAGAAGCCAACAGTGGATGTCAGTCAGTACCTCATGTTTTGACCTCGTGAATTGTATGAGTTCCAGACGATCACCAGCTGCGATATGAGTGGAGAACAATATACATTTCATTGTACGAGTGACGGAAGGGAATACTCACTCACAAAAAAACAAAATGCCTGCTCACTCATGAAGTTATTTTGTGTCACATTTATCCTACCTGCTATGGTCGTAGTCACACACATGAATTACCTTCCGAGAAGATTGGGAGGTAATTTCAGAACGAATTTCAATGAGATTAATTTTCAAACGACAAATCGTCTTTAAACATTTTTTTTTTAGTCTCTGAATTTGTGAACCAAAGTTAACTTCTGTATCAAACTCCATTTTTTGTAATGACACCATTTGTACAGGATAGAGCTGTAAAAAAAGAATATGCTGTAAACCCCATATATTTTTGTAAAATATTCTGGTTAACAGTGGAGAAAAACTATATACCAAGTAGAGCATTATTACATTTTCATTTTGAGGGTAAATTGATTTCTGGTGCAAAATCATTTTACACATAGAATATAGTTTCTTTCCTTATGAAAAATTTCCAGAGTATATACCAGTGCTGGTGTGTACTCCACGTACTGTAAGCTGTTCCTTCAATTTCATATATAAATTCTTCCTTATGCCAGCAACACAAAGCTTTATGACTTGTCTATCAGAGAAACACAAGTTGTAAGGAAGGGATTGGCAGGGTTGTGTGCATCCAGCCTTCTCTGTATTTAACGATTCAACACATATGATTACCTTCTGTGATGGTTCTAAATGAGATCTTCCTTAGCATTGTGCAAATAGGTTGAATATATTTATAATCGGAAGTTTAAATCCCCCCTTTAAAAACATACAAAAAAAAAAAGAAGAGGGTGGTCCTCCTATTTTTCATATTTATGTAATATTGTTACATGAATAAGTTGGCAAAGGCACCCAGGTGAACACAATGTATGTAGGTCTTAAGGGTGTCAGGTACACGCCCGGACCAGGAAGAGAACATGTATTCACCAACCATGGTATCGCTCACTCACTCGCTCCGTCGTGTTCATAGGGATAAATGTGCTACTGTAAGTGACTGCTCTCATGGGCGGTGGGCCATGAATTACTTATAGATATCATAGCTCATTAGTTTGTTTGAAATATTGTTAGCTGATTAGGTTTACTATTTAATCAAATATTTGGAACATCCTCGAAAAATGTAATATTCATTTGAATGAATTCAAACTTATTTGTGTGTGTGGACACACACACACACACACACACGAAATCCCTTAAACTCATATTACGTCATGAATTTGTTGGTTTCAGTTGTACGAAATTGCTGAGCAGAATCAGCACTTTCTCCTTCCATTCACTCACCGTCTTCAAACACTCACTGTACATCCAGGACTTAATTTGCAATACTGGTGTATTTTTCTTCTTTTATTTCTCTTCATAAAATCACGTGTATGGACGTATCTCTTCATTCTCTTTCCTGTTTCTCCAGTTTTGTGTTCATAGTCTCTTTTCTAGTCTCCTTGTCTTGTCTTCTTCAGTAGTTTGAGTTGCATTTCCTTATGATATTGTCATTCGAATTGCCGATCTAGAGGGTATCTAATATGATGATTTAGTTGTCTTTATTCATAAAGTGGAGAAAACTAGTTATGTTTGCATACATACATTATTCTCATATATTATACAGGTCACTGCAGTTTACTATTTCTACTGTACATAATGCCTGATATTCATACTTTCCCTCCACGTCTATGTTGTTACTATTATGTTTATGCCTCTAATTCTGTAATGCTTCTTCCACAGGCTTTTGTGTCTGTACACTTCAGATATTTTTTCCCTTACCTTCGTTCATATACTCTCTAGTTAATCCTTCACCCACTTCCTTCATATTCATGTCACACTTTAGTCTCTCATCCACTTTGCTTTCCACGTACCATTCCATACACCTCCGTCAACTCCACAGTTCTTTTTCATACAAACCAACTGGCCTATTCATTGTTGGTACACTCTATAAAAAAAACCTATCAGATCACCACACAAAGGATTTTCGGAATGAACTGTTTACAGCCATTGATTATATAACACTATGATCTGATGAATTGTCTCTGCTATTGTGATTCACTCCAAGACATTCTGTGTGTAGCTTCACACTGGGAAAGATATTCTCTATCTCTTTAATTGGAGTTACTTTGGACCAAAAGAAAATCTCTTGTGTTTGAGATACTTTATTGAGGTTTACGTATGATCTTTTATTCCCATTCTGATACATACAAGGTATATGCCCTCTCTATGAATGTCTCCTAAATTCCTTGCATAGAAACTTGTAGAAATATACTTTTAAGTCCCACTTGCAAATGCTTCTTTAATTTTAAAATCAAAATTCCATTTTCCAGGAGAGTACACGCATATTTTGAACAAGTACCAGTCCTTATTTCAGTGCTTATTTTGCAATATATTTTTGTCTTGTATTTCTCTAGTACTGTATATGGCTCTGGCTCCAGTGTTTGGTGACCTCTGAACCACACACTGTCATATATACGTGGTTACTTTCCCCAGATTTTATATCAGAATATGATGTGTCTGCAAGTTGAATTCGTTAAGACCAACTCATGTAAATTTGTTTCATACGTGTAGCCATTTAGCCTGAGGAGATGGTGTCAAGCTGGTCAGCTTCATATGAGTTTGAAAGCCAAAATAAATCATATCTTTGTGTTTTTTTTCTCTCCTTAAGATTTTACACAAGCATCAACATCAAGTTTTTTTTTCTCCTAGGTTTTTTTTTTTCACTATCTTTTCTACTTCCCTTAGCTCTGTTCTTGTCATCCTCGTCTTTCCTCACCTTTTACTAGTTTCCTGCCAGTTCACCTCACCTCTCTTTCCATTCTATCTTCTGGCCTAACCTTCCATCATGGTGAAGTGGTTCATTTTACCGATACAACTCAACACCTGCCAGTTCCCTCAGTCTCCACATACCTTCAAACGATGCTCTTCCTTATTTCTCCCTGATGTTTGTCAATAAACCGGTTCCCAGCTCCATAAAGTGGATCAGATACACACAACCTCTTAAAATCACTTGTCCTCAACCCTTCGTCCAGGTCGTTGAAGTGAAACATAAACCTCGGTATTTACTCAAGAACAACTTTCTTTTTTCACTCTTGCAATCTGTTGATTCATTGAATGAAACCAACGTCTCCAGGTTCACACAATGCCTACATGTCATTTGATCCCAGACTATTCTCTCCTCAACTGCTTTTTGTATGTGATCACATCTTGTCAACGTCCAGATTTTCTAACTTCCTCTTTCCTTATGCTTATCTTCCTTCTTGTCTTCTTCATACCTTCCTCATCTTTTTTCACCTTTGCAACAGAATTTCTTCCCTAGTTTGCCTTTCTTAGGTAAGTCTTCTTTACCTTTTCTTCCCTATCGGCTCCCTCCAGGTTTCGCTTCTGGTCTTCCCTACCTTTCCTAGAATGTTACTCACTTCCTAATTCTTAGTAGCATTTACAAACCTTCATATATCTCTCCTCATGTCAAATTTTCTTATTTTTCCTCACTTATTCCTTACCATCTTTTCCAGTTCTCCCGACATTACTGTCTACCTGGCCATCATAATATTGATAATCCTTTCCAGTCCTCCTGTGCAACCATCTCTTCTAAAAAGCCTTTACATTACCTGATTTAATGACATTCTTGTACACCCTCCATTCTCAATAACGTTTTTATCTTTATCATTAACCCCCCCCCCCCCAATTATTTTTTTTTCTTGACCATCTCCACAAATCGCACAACCTAAGGTATATTTATATATTGAAAAATATCTCATAGGTGTCCAGGCACACACTCTATATGGGACAACATAATCAACATCACTGACAGACCGTTTGGATCTGCTCTACATAAATGTGTGATGCACTGAAGGTAATACCCAGTTGTGTACACCATATAATGACTTGCACATCTAGAGACAAATATAGATAATGTTTGTATACTTGAATATATTATGATGCTTTTTTTTTGTCACACAATCAATGGTAAGACAAATCACAAGTGTAATGTTATGGAAATATAAAGACAGCATGTACATACTTTGTGTTATTACTTGATTCCCATATTTAAACACATTGGTCAACTGCAGTCGACCATTGTTAGAAACTATATATAAAATGTTCACGTCAATAACTTTATTTTTAGCCACATCAATATTTTCTATGGTTAACAAATGAGCAGAGTCTACCTACTGATGTTGACTAGCTCTATCTTGTTATTTAGAATGGCTTTGCAGACGTCATAACGTAGGGAACAACAGTATGATGTCGCCAAATTCCGCCACTAACGCCATCTCGGATCTGAATGTCGTATGAGCGACGGGGGGGGGGGGGGGGGG